>PNEQ01016850.1:0-17665 GCA_003012365.1 Medauroidea extradentata
AAGTGGACTGGTTTGAAATCTATAGCATTGTTAATTGGATTTTCAATGGCTAAGCGTAGGCATCAAATATGCCGTTAAATTGTAATAATACCATGTACCTGCTTAGTGTAGTTTGGAGTGTAGTGTTTTTTTGTAATAAAATTAGTGAAGTTATTATGTAATGAGTCGCGCAGAACTTTTTGAATCCTTTTTTTTTAATATTGTTGCTGAGTTATAAGGTTTATCCTTGCCTGGGATAAATTTCACTTTCCCTTTAATAAGAAATTATTGTGGTGCCCTTGAATAGTTGCTTTTGGCCAAAGGACACCACATTCCTCACAAATATTTTATTACTACACCAAATGGGCATGTTCAGGTATGTAAAAACATTTTTATACAAACCCTCAGGATAGATAGTTCTAATGTACATCGATCATTGCAGAAATCAGCACGAGGAAATATCACATTCAAAAAGGTCGAAATGTGCCTCATAAGAAGTGTCCCGAAGAAAATATTGCACATGTAAAAAATCACATCAGTTCTTTTCCAGCATATACAAGTTATTATAGTCGCAAAGACAATCCAAACAAAACATATTTGAAAGAAGGTTTGAATTTGATGTACAGACTATGCAGAGATAAAATTACTGAAACTAATTTAAAATATCGTTTAGTCAGTCAGTCAGTTTAATAGAAGGTTTTTTACTCAGATTTAAATTTGGGATTCAAACGTACCCACAAAGATACACGCAAAACTTGTGACATTTTGGACATTAAAAAGAATGCCATAGAGGTTGAACCAGACAGTGAAGAAAGAGGTGTAAGTTTGGTGGCTGTGAAATCAGAGATTGAACTTCACCACAGAAAAGTGGACTTAGCACAAGCAAATGTACAGTTCTGACCTTTGACCTTCAAAAAGACATTATCTCTACCAAAGGTTCCCACAGGAGATGTATACTACAAAACACAACTATCGTGCTTCAAGTTAGGTGTACACGATTGTGCTACTTCGAAAGGTACCATGCATTTGTGGCACGAAGGACTTGCAGGTCGTGGTCCTGATGAAATTGGTGCGTGTATCCCTAAATACGTTAAAGACCATCCCACTACGGAAAAAAATATTCTGTGGTCTGATTCATGTGGTGGCCAGAATAGAAATTTCAAGCTTGTTAGTATTCTTATGTACATTGTGCAAGACCCTCAGAATAATGTAAAAGAAATTATCCAAAACTTAGCGATACCAGGCCACAGTTTCCTTCCGAATGACAGTGATTTTAGACACATTTAAAAGAAGATGCGTTATCACCAACATATTTATGTTCCTAGTCAACTTTCAGACACTATACAATTCTGCGGGACAAAAGCAAATGCTTTTGACGTAGTCTACATGCAAAGCAATGCATTTTACAGATACAAAAACATTACAAGCATGCTTATAAATAGGAAAGTTTCTGAGGGCAGTAAAGAAGAGTGGCTGAAGATGAGATGTGTTCGAATGACTGAAGAAAAGACGTTATTTGAAAGAATACAAATACACTCATAGTGACTTAATGGCATATGAGAGTGTCAGTTACCGCAAACGGCTGAAAGGAAAGGCAACACCTTTATACTTGATTCAGCTTACTCCAAATTTTCCTACTTGAGAGATAACTTGCACCAGAAGAGACGAAGGATCTCACTTCAATTCAGAGCTTAGATCCGAAAGTATACCACAGTTTTTATAATAATTTGTGCGTAGCTGTTGAAGCAAGCCATAGAGCACTAGAACCATTTAATTATGTTTTGGAGGACGATAGTGATGAATATGGCTAATGAACATAGATCAAGCTTTCTAGTGAATGAAAAACCTTATACGTGATTACTCCGTTAGAGGTGTGTCTAGATTTTCTTTATGTTTTTGTTAAATAGAGAAGTGCAAGTTTAGTTTAAACGATGCTGCGATATTTACTGTACTTAAAGAATATTTTATGTTGCTTCTTTTAATTTATTTAAAAGATTTTCTATTACTGTGCACGATTTGTTTATGTGCGAGTTATTTAATTTCATACTGATTTGTGTGTATGTGAAAAACCATTTTATCACGATTCCAAAAGAAATTAATGTGCCATACTGAACTATGTCAATACAATATTTAATGTTGTCATTTTTCTTTGTAGATTGTAATAAAACACTTTAATCCGTTTTTGTAACATCAAAAAATTGCATTATCAATGTGTTCTCAAATAGATTTATTTGCAAGATCAAGAAACTGTAGCTACATCTAATTGCCAAACTTTATACCGTAAATGCATGTCATATGCCATAATGAACTATATCAGTGTTTTAATCATAACGAGTTAATATCAGATTTATAATAAATACTCTATATATTTTATATCGGAAGTATGAATGACGTTAAACAATATATTTTTTAATAATGGCAAGTCAAACTTAAAACTTAAATTCAGAAAAACTACAAATTTTACTTAGTTCACTCTAGCACCAGACCATCCAACTATTGTGACATGTCGTCATAAGTATACCAGGTTGCTTTTACTAAATCAACCAATTTTAAACCAAACAATTAGTTTTCCTTGATGCAGGAGATAGCCTTTCTTACCACCGTATTATCAGTACATACTTATCCAAACACACGTACTGAGCTATAAAACATTATTTTTATTGACAGTTAATCAGTTGTGTGTTGTAACTGTTCCCCAACTGAACATTTATTATTTAAACTTATAAGAAGATTTAATATACACCACGTTTCAAATAAAACGTTTCTTATATAATTAATTTTTATAATAATGCAATGCACATATCAATAAAATATTTGAAAGCCACTTCAAAAATCATTTATGTTCCCGCGAATTAAAAAAAGGGACAATTATTTTTATATCTTTGACAGAATATAACTAAAACATAGTAAATGTTTTATGGTTTCACAACAACACTGCCTGTGTAGCTATCGTTAAACGAAAACAATTTTCAGACGGGTAATTTAAGCCTGTAACTAATAATAATACTTTTGTAACTAATAATGTCGTACGTCTTCATTTGGTGTGGTCCGAAGAGTTTAACAAGTAAGAAAAATGTAGTTACAAATTTAAATATGACTTTATAAGGTGTGGGTTGAAATTATCATTAATAAATACAGACACCCTATTTCACGGCATATGTTTATTCTCTCGCTGGTATTTTGACTCGCACATATAAAAGAATACCACTGACTGTATGCAGTCTCAAAAAGAGTAAAAGGCCTTGAAATTTCCCTAAGATAAATAAAATCCCCTCATAACTATCAGTAACGATGCTGAGAAGCATTTTATATTAGGAAGGAAAGCTACAAATTTCGGAAATTGTTTGAAATTTATTTTATACATGTACAGTGTATCACTAATAACTCTTTCCAATTGGTAAAATGAATACAGTGATGTTAATGGCAAAATACAGACGAATATATTCTCAACGAAACGAATAAGATTAAATCTTAACATTTTAATACAATCTCAAGTGACAAACACTGTGATAGATGAAAAATGTCTATATTCCGGTAACACGCAAGAAATAAATGATTAATGGTTTTACAAACCGGCCGTAGCGGAGCAGTTGTAAAAACGTTTGATTCGTATTCGGGAGGGCCCGGGTTCGATCCCCGTATTAGACCATTTTGATTTAAGTTTTCCACGGATTTCCTAAATCACTGCAGACGTATGCTGTGATGGCGCCTTGAGTTCTTGAAACAGGCTATGGCAAACTCCTAACCCTCTTACACCCTTGTTCCCCGACTAAGGCCTTGTGTTGTTGGAGCGCACGTAAAATCTCCTCGAAACAAATAGATACATGTAAAATCCTGAATGTCCACAAGATCAACACGCCTTATAGATAGCCCTCTTCGCGCGCGAAGTGTCTAGAAGCGTAATGGAAGCCTTAACTAGAACTCAAGCAGCCCGCAAGCGAACGCTGTAGCCTGCTGCTGTTCGTAAACAGCTTGTAAATACTCTCGTGGTGGCTGTGAGAACCTCAGCATCCCTAATTATACACCGAGGGAAGGAGATTGTTTGGGTACGGCCGACGGAGATTAATGTCGACTCACCTCGGCATCTCAACTTCTTGGCCACGCCCCGGGAGAGATTGTAGGCCAATTACGTGCAAAATAACCTCAGGCGTGCGTGGATGTACCTAGTGTGGTGAGCCTGAAAACAAGTTAGCCGGGAGCATATTGCTGACGTGGATTCTTGTAAGACAGTTCTGTTTCGGATGGAAGCACATGACAGCGTGGTCCAGGGAATTGTCCCTTACAATCCTAACTGTTGGTACAAACTACTCTTTTTTTACGTTTGAGTTACGTAGACGGAGAAGCCGATAAGTCGAGCATAATACGTCCGTCAAACATCTCATCACCTCTAGGCGCAAAGTACTAAACTAGCGTGCAATGTTTTCGTATTATGTGTCTTTCTATGGAACTTCAATCGATGATACTGTTATCTTATTTTTGCAAAATATGGTGTATATTTCAACGGAGGTTTCTATGATTCGGTCTACGATTACGGTTGATATTTTCTTAGCTACAGAAACGGGAAAATGCGATTTTGAGCACTTTTGAGATACTTGGTAATTATGTTTTAAGGGCGCGGTATACCGCAATTTTCATCGCCATTATTTTATTCTGTATTTGTGCCAGATATTTTGTTCTTATTTTAGACACAAAATGTGACTAAATGTGGCTCTTATGAAATTTTTTTCTCTCTCGTAGTTTTAGCGTAATGGCTTGTTAAAGTCATATTTTGCATGTTTCCGTTTTAACGACTACGCTAAAACCAACTGATATATCAAACTAAAAAAAATCATAGTGTATAAAGACATTGCAGGTTACAATGACATGCTCATAAAATTAACGAATAAAAATTATTTGTATTAAAATAAAATATATTGAATTTTTAAAATTTTTATTTTCAGTTTCAGCATTGTTTTAAATTCAAATAATTTTTATTCTTTAATTTTATGAGCATATCATTGTAGCCTGCAATGTCTTTATACACTGTGATTTTTTTAGTTTGGTATATCAGTTGGTTTTAGTGTAGTCGTTAAAACGGAAACATGCAAAATATGACTTTAACAAGCCGTTACGCGAAAACTATGAGAGAGAAAAAAATTTCGTAAGAGCCAGATTTAGTCACATTTTGTGTCTAAAATAAGAGAAAAAAATATCTGGTACAAATAAAAAAATAAGAAAATGGTGATGAAAATTGCGGTAGATCGCGCCCTTAAATAGTGGACGACAATTTTAAAACCGCAGGAATACATCGTGTTCGGCGTCGCTGCCGCAGGTGTATGGCAATACTGCCCTCCTCTACCTGATCCCGAAGACTTGTCAGGAGACAACTTGCTGTTCTTTATGGTGGGACGGTCGTCACTTCTCACTAGTCAGTGTCAGACGTCCAGGATTCACCATAGCCGTACAGCCAAAGCATAAACCCGACAGAGGTGTAGGCCATTCGGGATAGAGTGAGAACTAAAAATTTAACCTTTGAAAAATATCACCAGCCGTTACTGCATTGTTGGCAGCGAAATTATCCTATATAATTCCGTCTGTTTTCCTATTTAAATTCAAGAATATTGGAACAAAATCAACCGAAATCGACAAAATTGTATTTTATATAATTAATAAACTTTAATTAATTAAACTGTATGGTTTCATACTGACTGCACAATCAATCTTACATGCGCAAACATTAAGTGACGGGTCCATAGAGGTTAGACATGTCCCGTCGTTAGCCGTTACGTGCGGAGAGATACGAATTGGCGGAAAATAGAACTTGAGCAGGTTGAGTGCTTACTTTATTTCGAACCGCCTGTAGTTGAATACCACTGACAGAAGCTGCAGTTGGCACGTTGGCTAGAGTACTCACTGGTCTACCATAACGTGGATCAGGAATTGATTCCCGGCGGGGTCGGAGCCCGGATTTTCGCAAGTGGGAATCGTGTCAGACGTGTCCACTGGTCAACAGGTTTTGTCGGCGATCTCCCATTCCCCTAAACCCTTCATTCCGCGGAGCTGCTCTATACTCACATCGTCTCACCCCTCATCAGCGCTAAAGACCTAGATGTTAAGTCCTGACCAAAACAAATACAATACATACAGCGTGGTGTATGTTACTTTACTAACAACCAGTGCATAGTTAGGATTAAATTTATGGTGAAGTCTTTGAAAAATTATTTAAATTAAAGTAAACGATTAGTGAAATCATGTGAACACACGCCAATGTCATACCGTCTCAGAAAACTGATAGTGAAGCATGAAAAAACAATAACTCGAATGATCTGTATTCAGCACAAACCGATTTTTGCTGGCTTTCCTGGTTATTATATGGACCCTTTTTCTGGTGATAATACTATTAAAAATGAGTTTTTGTAAATGATCCTGCAACTACTTCGGCAGTTACAGATAAAAGACAAATTGTTGGAAAATTTGAAAAGAGAAAGCATTCTCTGGATAGATAATGTAACAACTTTAATGATCAACTTGATTTTGTTTAAGCCACGGCAAGCAAAAATATTTGATAAAACCACTGAAACAGAAGTTATGAAAATAGCATATAAATTCAAAGCAGTGGAGATAAATTTTCCTTTAGGCAGTTCAGTAGCGAATTTTTCTATTACAATATTTCTGTTCAGGCCAGCAGTAGAACTCATTAAATTTTGTACAAGTGTAAATTATATATTCAGTGTATAGAATTACAGTGTATTTAATATTGCATTTTTTGACAAATCTTAAATTTCTGTACCATATGCATTGATAACAAATCCACATTAGATCCACTCAGTGTCAAAGTCATAAAATATAGAATTTGAGGTAGAGTCTTCTGAGAGTAATAAAACCTATATCACACTGAAAAACAAAACGTTGGAATGCACGTGCCCAATGATATAATATTAGTGTTTGCCTGGTTTGGTCAAAATTATAATATAACATACAATACATGTTATTATATTTCATGCTTCTTCACTATCTGATATATAACTTCAATCGTTCAAGCGGTATATTATAGATTATGCTCACATTCACTTAATACACTACAAAATAATTCTTACAAATTTATATTCGATGTGTCACGAATGGCACTGTACTTAACGACTTATAATTAGGGCTAGGAATACTTTGCGAGTTCAACGACCAACATGCTAGAATCCGTTATCCTGTGTATACCGAAGCCCTACCATTTGTGCATTACCTGCTACTCGTTCAGACAGCTGTCAATGAACGAATAAACGGGGCTTGAGTATGCATAGGGCATTGGATTCTAGCGTGAAGATCATTGAACTCGCGAATTTTTCCTAGCCCTGCTTATAATAATTATGTAAAAAGAAAATGACTAACATCGGGATTAATAAAACAACAAATTGATAATTATCTTAATGTTATACTTGAAAATATAGCAGTATTAAAGTGTTTTATACAAAATAGACACGGACAGCTAAGAGTTTTGAGCCATCACAATGTCATATCCGAAAATACCGGCGTTTCAATAGCTAATCGCAGTGGACAGATGTATGTTGCAGTGTTCCTAGATCTCGACGAAGAGACAAAACATAAATAGAGATGGGAAAATTTCGCAGATTCAATGACCTGCGTGTTAGAATCTATTGTCCTATACATACTAGTGGACAAATTGTCGGGGCTTGAATATGCATAGGAGAATGGTATCTAACATGCAGGTAATTGAATCCGCGAAATTTTCCCCTCTCTAAACATAGATATTGCTAGAAAGAGAGGATGACCCAGTAATCAACGGGAATTTACGTCAGTGGAAAATAACCATGACTGAAACAACTATAAATATGTGTTTATATTACACCGTTTTAGAGCAAACGTCGCTCAAAACAAACTGTGAGAGCTTCAAGATAGGCTATATTTGTGCGCGTGAGGCATAAAATCGATGGAGTGTAAAGGTACAGCTCACCGACGAATGTATTACAGTATAACTTCCACGCACCAGACACTCAACTAGGAAAGGCCTTCTTTACATTGTCATTTTTTCTGCTGTTATTTAGGTAGATGTAAACTTATACGTGTTTAAATTTTGGTTTGTCTTCAATAAAAATTGCGGTTCATAAATGTCCTAGCAACCTAGTAATGGTATGTATGATACCCAAGTGATGAACTAAAGCCAAAGTATATTTTTTTTAACAATTGAAGTCCTAGTTTCTCTAATTTTAAATTACATATTCTCGATTTGTATTGCTTGAAAACTAACGTTGTTTTTAATTAACATAATTATCTACTAAAGGATTCTGTAGACTATACATATTTACTGAAACCAACCACAAAACTACAAAGACTACAAAATGTACTTCCGTTAACGACTTCGTTTAACGCCAGCGCATTTGTATTATTTACTTATGGCGGCCGCTGTCGCCGTGTTAAAATACATTAATTTTAAATAATCATAATTTGTAAAATTGTCGCAAAATATCAGTATAGTTAAGCATTTATTGAATTTTTTTCATCAATCAATGCCCTAAGCTATTATAAAACAGTGAGTTTAGAATCGCATTAGAATCATTGCAGTATAAAACAAATTAATTTAATAACGGGCTACTGCTTCACATATATAGAATTACATTACGCACTGTTTTTGTTAAGAAAACAAAAGATTGAAAGTTAGATATTTTCGCTACTTTTAGCGATTTTTTAAAGACATATAAAAATATTTTGCTATGGGTTTTCATGCATGTAAAAGCAGTAGACCATTCCATGTAATTTAAATGTGATTTAATTTTTTTATTGTGTTAAATGCTTTTTGCGGCTCATAAAAGCGAAAATTATTCAAATTTTGACTTTGAAATGTCATTATGGGAAAACTAGCTGGACTTATTACTATTATTGTTTTCGTAAAAGGGAAATTTACTTCCAAGTACTGTCTACAAAACTAACACTTTTCGTATAAAACATGAAAATTACTATTTTCCTCCACTTAAACGTCCTTAATAAAAATATGTAGTTCCTTGAAACTGAATGTGTAACATCGGTTCCAAAAACTGTGATTGGTATATGTTATTTGTGCAGTAAAATGTAAAAAAATTATTGCGCTTGTACAGTTTCATAGAGAGCCAGTAATTGACGATGTGGAAATGTGAAATAGGGTTGTGTGCGTAACGTAATTGCTACCTCCTCCAAGGCTTCCATTCAGTATACAATACTGTGTACCAGTTTACCTAACGTTGTTGCTCTGTTTCAAACAAGTAATGCTTCCATAATTGCAAGTCAAGTTAATGCTGTATGCGACTAGGTTCGAACTGTTATTGTTACATGTAATGGCAGTGGGGAAACAGTTTTTGATTATTTTACGCTTGTAATTGGGGCCGCTGTGGTTCGACGTATGTGTAGTAATATTTCATGCGACACTCAAAATGAAGTGATGTAGGCCATAGTTTATATTGTGAATAATTTGTTTCGATACTTTGCTTATCGAGTAACATGCATAAGTTGCGAAAAATCTTGTGGTTGTATACTCGTAGTATTCGTAAAGCCAATTTGCATTGTACGTAAGAACACGATAAAACAACAACCTCTTTGCGATAATAACATATTCCACACAACATATTTAAAAATGTGTTTATTTTTCATTTAGTTAATTTTATGAAGAAAGTAGTGTTGATATCAAAAACTTGTCTTGGCTTCAAAATTCGTAAAAGCACGCAGAAATTACACTGCTTCTGGTCTTATCTTGCAACATCCGTAAAAGACGGTTATGAAAAGAGGATGAATCGTTACTAACATGCTGAGAAACACAATGTAGCTATAAGCCAAGTGGTGTATTCTACCACATTATTACTTATATTATCACACCCACGCCATTACTGATCTGAGAGATGATTGCACAATGGAATCCTATACGCTTAACAAAGTACACAATATTCATTCAGAAATGTACCTATTGCTTAAACTAGTAAGCGAAATAGCAGATTGAGAAAACGACATGTGGCGTTTGTCATGCCAATAACATTATGTCAATTAAATGACAAAAAGTCACGTTTCCTGGCACATAAACCGCAAAGGAAAAGTGTCTGGTATTTTATGTATTGGATTCCTCATTAAGGAAATTACGGCACAGTATTTGTCAATTAATTATTATATTTTGTTATAATTTACGTTAAATATCGTTGATTAATAATTTTGTACACAAAGTTTTGTAGACTGTTCGAGAATTAACTCCCGAGATCCTTAAACAATGTTTAACAACTTAACTTTTCCATCACGAAGGTTGATACAAATGACATTGGAAACACTTTATACCTAAAGATAATACCCTAAATACAAGCAATGAATGGCAGTTCAAACTGGATGAGACGTATATTTGGGATGCAGGATCGTCTGGAAAGATGAAAGTGTAATTATAAGTGTTTCCAGTTACTGTTTAGATTTTGTACACTAACACACAAATTACAAAATATACTGTATTAAAAAGCAAGTACTCGTACGATCAACATCCGTTTAAACAATTGAAAATAGTTCCACAAGAACAAAATCTGAAGTTACTTATTAAGTTTCTTTCCTAAATGTAGGTGCACATCTAAGCAAAAAAATTAGAATCTTGAAAAATTACGTTAAAACTTTGTTCATATTATGTTATCTTCTAGAGTAGTCGATCTATAATAATAAAGACTGTATACAAAAGCTTGGATAGTTAAATTGTTCAAATATTATATCAGTTTATGTAAGTAGACATATATAATTGTATCTTTATAAAATATTGGTATAACATTGTACGTAGCATACCTATACCAGCACTGAATATTTAACTGTTTTAGATAGAGCTTTAACATTTAGCTGAAATTGGTACAGGGTTACTCAAAATATGACAATACGTGACTGAATTCGATATGGCTGTACTAAAACATGTAACTAAATTCAAATCTGGCCAAATAAACTTTAATGTCGTAATATTTTAAGATTCTTCCAGTAGTAGACTAAATAAACGAATACTCTTTTATGTGATGCTATCTCCAAAAACGCTGGACATGCAGAAATATACGTCCCCAATTTCAATGCAATGGTGATCAAATATCAAAATAATATATTTGATATGTATGGGTTGTATCATTGCTGAGAAGTAACTGTCTTACAAAATGGCTTAACTACGACAAAACTCTCTCCCACGTTTAAGGCAAATTAATGTTTTGCACTTTTTAAAATAAAAATGCATATGTCATATTTCAAGAAAGTGGGAGGCAGTCTCTTATTAAGAATAAACTGGCTCTAAAATAACTGCAATACTGTTTGAAATGGGCTGATGAATAAGGCTTATCTAAGGTGCAGTTTCAATTGACAGGCCTATTTCAGTACAGAATAATTTCAGAATATTTTCTAATCAAGGAAAGCTGAGGGAATAATAACAAAAATCACATATAAAAATGAAAATTATAAGTTATGTACAAGATTTTAAAGCTACTGAATATTTTGCACTGTTTTGTTCTGAAATTATTTTAATTTTATATTTTAGAAAAGATGCATCATACGTGAATATGTACCTTTCCTTCATTAAAATGTTTCAACTGCACTCAAATTCTAATCACATACCGTATAACAGAGTAACTTGAAACACAGGAGGTAGCTTGGAACACTTTTTCAATAATATTTATTTTCCACGTGACTGAGGAGAAAGTAAAATTTAATGTATTTTCATTCACACATTCATTGCTTGTAATTTTATTTTAAGTTAATTATTTTTACTCAAGGCTGCCACATGCAGGAAATTTTTATTTAAATGATCCAAGTTAACCCACGTGTTTCAAGTTACCCCGTTTTACGATATTTAAAGGAGGTCGTTCATTATACTTTCCCTAAATTGTAAAGGTCTTATAACGATATGATTTTTCTGCCATAACGTGTAAAACACTGATCACCCATATGTTGCCAATGGTCGTTGAAAAAAAAAAAAGTGCTTTCCGGAAGTAAATGGTTCTTCGGAATAGAAAGTCTATTCCACGTCTCACCTCCTGATTCTCACGTAGAGGTTTCGTAACCCACCTACTTCTCATCCTCCCAACTCCTGCCAAGTCCTTCTGAAGCTCTGAAATGTAGGCCACATCCTGCTATGCGTCCGCGCGCCATTTTCGTGCCTGAAACAGATGCGTGATATCCATTACTTATTCATACAGGCTGAAAGAAGAGGGTTTGTTAGGGGGAGAGGGGGTTTGCAGAGATCCGCCCGGATCTCCCTTCGCGAATATATTACAGTGAAAACCCTTCGAAACAAGTCTTGGCATGAAAAGAGGCGAGTGGGGGGTGTGGGTGTCTGTAGAAGGGGAACAGAACCGACTCGCTCTCCCTACTACACCGCCAGCTTGTACACTTCTATGAATATTCTCTCAGAAATTACTCTGGACACCCGGAAGCTCCTGCCCCGAACAACACCCCCAACTGGGAGTCTCCTCTCCTGTTACCCACCGCCTCCACCAAACGAACAGATGGTTCGGCGTGGAGAGGGTGGGTGGGTTGAGAGCAGAGGAATTGTGGGTGTAGAGGGAGGACCACCCCGAAACGCGTTATCAAGTCTCAGCCGGGCCGACTTCGAGTCTTGATGTTTATTATGATGGATCGTTGTAGACGAGGGGTGCGCTGCGTCAGGGGACGTCCGCTAACCACCCTCCTCCCATCCTTCATCTTCACACAAGGTCTCACTTCCGCCAGCGCCTGGGACTTGACCAAAGACCGCATCCGCGCGCGGGCGGAGATGTGTCTGAGAGAGGAGTTAATTATTTCTTGCTCCAGTCGCCTGTGAACATGGGCGGTGGTTTGTGGCTGTGCCAAGTCTCGTCGCCTACCAAGGTACCTCCGACCACGGCATGCTAACTAACGTAGCGGCTCCTTGTTGAACTCCCAGGACGAAGCCTGTCCCTTGCATAGTGCACACACGTTGAAAGGGAAACCTATCCTTAACACTGTCAGAACAAACGACACTGTAAGCGCTTAGCTATTACCTAGAATATAAGTGTTCGGTGATTTGGAAGTTAAGACGTATAAATAAACTATCATTAATTTACATATGCATACACATACACACATGTGTGCATGTATAAGTACGTGAATTTATGAGTCATTCGGTCAGTGAGTGAGTGAGTAAATGAGTGTGTGAGCGTGTGAGGCAGTCAGTCAGACTTACAATTTATATGCATAAATGAGCTTCGGTTCTAAGGAAACACGTTAGTTCAAGAAATTATAGCATCACATTAATGAAGAGCACAAAATTTTAAACATATATGTATAAAAGTTTCTTCATCATCGACTCAGACTAGCCACCTGAAAAATGACTGGTCTATATGCAAGGCTTTAAAAAAGTTGTTTGATTATAATATTTGGTTCCTGTAAGTTGACGAATACAATATCAAATCCTTGTGGCAAAAGGAAGCATTAATTTGTTTGCAAAATAAATTTTCCACTTTTATACGCACATATAAATGGAAAAGATATGGCAAATGTCGCAGAAATTAAGGAAACAAATAAAATATGGAACAACGTATTGTTTACTATATTCGTCATTCCTTATCAAAACGGTTAAAATTTTTACTTTACAAGTTAATATACTTATTTTTAACCATTGATACATAGTTAACAATTTGTGCACCAAATGCACACCAAGTCTAGAAGATCTTGAATTAATTATCTTCTCTTCAATTTTTAAAAGGGAGCTGATATCGTAAGGCTGCCACATAAATGTATTGAAAATTTGTTTTGCTATGTTGCCTAGTTTTGTCAAATCATTTACTAAATAATACACATGTTACTTATTGATTTAATAAATTCATTATTTAAAAAAACACTAAGGCTTCATAGAAAATAAAACTGTATCGATAAATATTTTTAATGGTTTTATTATATATGCTTTAAGAATTTAAAGTAAATAAAATTCGCAAATGCTTGGTAAGTAGGAAGTCGTGGTAGTTAATTTTTTACGTCCCGAAAAAAAAATATATTTTATTTACTTATTAGAGACAGGCACAAACAATGGTTGTTAAAACTTTTGTTCGTGATATCGTAATACAATAATAAGAAGACCAAGAAATAAATTTTGTTTCATAAATTTATGACTATTGTATGTTTTCTTTTTGTTTATTACCTTCGTAGCACAGCGTAAAATCATAACAATAAAACTAGTTTTCAATGTAATTTTCTCCCATTTTTTTTTTTGCCAGGCCTCGCATAGCCAATAACACGCTGTCCTTTTTGTTAACTTTCCCCAGGCTTCAATTACGTTTTAACGATCACTATATAAACTGATTGAAAACCTATACTGGTCAAAATAAAAGGTCCTGAAAAATAAATTGTGTAACTGAAACTAAATGGAAATCAGCAATAATAAGTTGACTATTAATTATTTGTTGTTTGCTCAAAGTGAAAAAGAATTTCCTCTTTACCTTCGATTTAAATTTCCAGTCATAGCCGATTGAATTTGTTCCGAATTTTATTACTAATATGTTTTTAAGACAATATATTTTCTTCTGGAAATTGAACATTTCAGACTAATAGAACTCTATTTTGTATATTAGAAAAACACATTTAAGATCTTATACTGTTGTGTTACCCAATTCGTTGGCTTCGAATAGCGCACAGACAATTGAAGATATCGTAATTCAAATTTTATAACAATTAACTGGAGCAAAGTTTTCACTTCCTGACATGGCGTGTTTAAAAGTAGCAGTAGTATGATATCAATATTCACTTTGCCTTTTTCATTTGTCAGTGGGGATTTCTGTTGCTATTATCGCAGGACAGAGATGCAAACACTTGCAATGAATTCCGGTTAGTAAGGCAACAGAATAGTGTATCATGCCACGTGGACGTCTGTGATAAAAGATTAGAGCTGCATCCGGATGCCGCATCCTGCTAGTGAGTAACTATTATTATGCAGCTATGGACACATTTGCGATGCTGTGTTTATGAGTGTTCCACTTTTTTATTTATAGGATATTCCACGCGTCCTTGAACAAATTCGCAGACTTTGGTACAGTGAGTGAGTGAGAGATTTTTGTCAGCGCTTAACCGCTAGGTCTTTAGCACTGGCGAGGGGTGACATGAGGTGAGTATGGAGTAGTGACGGAATGAATAGGCGGAGGAAACGGGAGATCCCCGAGAAAACCCGCCGACCAGCGGCATCGTCCGGCACGATTCCCACATGCGAAAATCCGGGGACCGACCCCGCCGGGAATCGAACCCGGATCGCTGTGGTGGTAGGCGAGACGTCTGTACTCTCGGCCACCGCGGCCCCAAGACTTTGGAAAAGTTATATGGTGAAAACTTGAAAAGAATTGGTGAGGAAATGCAAGAAGGGCGAATCAGTGAGAGATTTTGGTCAGCGCTTAAAATCGAGGTCTTTAGCACTGGCGAGGGATGACATGAGGTGAGTATGGAGCAGCACCGGAATGAAAGGGTGGATGAACGGAAGATTCCCGATAAAACCTGCAGACCAGCGGCATCATCCGGCACGATTCCTACATACGCCTGTATGAAGGGGCCCGCAGTGTGTTTGTGTAAAGTAAAGGCACGGCGCCAAGGGCGATGGTGACTGGCTCATCTGATGCGATATCGCCTCTACCGCAAGACACTGAAACAGAGTGTAAGTGGTATAGTAGATCACTCGCCTGACTGACACTTTTAATTGGAGACCTTATATTTTATTGGTGAAAAGTTATAATGAATGCTCATTGCATGTTTCTAGTGAGCGAGTAGTTTTTCAAATTTTACCGGTTTAGAAATTATTATTATAATTGACGTGATAATTCGAAACTACATGTCCGCTATTGTTTGAGGAGTATTTTCTTTCCTTGCATTGACACAATGGGCACATTTGGAATAGTTCCATTAAAAACCCCCATTTACGAACATTCTGCAACACAATTTAAGAGCTTGGCAGGTGGCGCATCCCAGCAATTTACCGTGTTCCTGAAAAAAATAAATCTGCCGGACCGGGAATCGAAAACGGGTGCGTTCAAGTGGACGATTTTCTTTATTTCATTTTCTTTGAACATGTTGTATATTATACACAATGCCCATGCTGCCCTGTTTCTAAAGTTTTCGCGATAAATATTTTTTGAGCCTAAATGAGAGCTGATATCAAAAATACGTTTGGCAGTTTTGCTCAAAATGGTTTTTACCTTTACCATGATGGTTAGTATTTAAAAAAAGGGAAATCAGGGGTTTTATCTAATCATGTAATTCATGAAATTTGTGTTATTTGACTTTTATGTTAAAACGTACAATTTATTGTCTGGAAAGAAATTAGCTATAACAGAAAAAATCTTTTTAAACACAACTTTCAAGAAGATCAGTGATGTCTGCTCTTGACTGGGCTTAATAAAATAATTATTGCAACAACTGTTCAAACGTGGTAGAATGGTCATAACCGCATTGCTACTATGCCAAATAAACCCCTTTTATCTGTGACTAGCTGAACTCCGAAACAGACGTAATGAGAAAAATGTTTGTGATCAATCTTAGGCGAACACATATTTGCACCTAGCCGGACCTATGAATCTAACCGAGAACCTCGCATACCGTAAGCTAATGTGTCACTCGGTAACTGCTCCATCTCGCAGAGTGTGTATAATTCAAGCTCGGCTAAATCTGGGTTAATAGATACTCCGACAGAAATCTAATAGACACATCATAACTATATATTTTGGTTCGTGTCTGTTCTATTCTAACACGTTGAGCTGATAGCTCAGATACGAATTCAGGTGTGCTTGTGACATAATTAATTACCGAGTGTAAGCAATGATGTAATATTTCTAACAGCGTAGCGTTGATGCTTGTACACTGCCTGCGCGTCACGATGTAACATTGTAACGTTTCCACATCGTGTTACCATGGGCCAGGTATGAGCATGAATGGGCGTAGGCAATGGGCTAACGTCTCGCGCAGGTAAAGTTACAGAAAAATATTCCAGAATTGCTCCAGAATATTTACTGCACGTAAACCACCACGTTTCCTGCACGCCTCTTATTATTTTAAGCACATAACCAGAATATGTATTACAATGTGATATGATGTGCCAGGTAAGTATTAACGCCTCGTGCAGAAGGCGGTGCGACGAAGAGTTGCCTTCACGTCACTTCAGCACGTTTCATCTACTTCGCCAATAACATTAAATAACATGACCTGCTCGTAGCTAAAATGTACTGACATATGTCGGACATGCAATACCTTAGAGCAGGCAACGTTGCCAGAACATTCAATGCACTGTTTGATCCGCACTATTTTATGAAGTTTAAATGTATTATCCAGATACCTACAAACAGGTTAAATGCATTAAGAGCATAACATCTGAATTTCAGATTGAAAGCGTAACATGATTAAGAAAAGTGGTATTGTCGATATTAAACTGTAGTATTTTAACTGCAAACCAGCTGTGATAGGGAAATAAATAAGTTAATGACACTGATATGTAAACAAAAAAGAAAACAATGACATTGGCCAGAGAAACGAAACCGTTTAAAGAACCGTATTTTAAATGTACTGTTTCAATATTGTAATAATTTCAAAAATGTATTCGTTAGGCTACCGCATTTAATACTGTCGAAAAAATCGAATTACAATGATTTGTGCACGTAGATTTCAAATACCTAATTACTTTTCCCACACCTATCAATGGTGAATCCCCGCAGTATCACAGAATATTTAGGAATACAGAAGTGAAATAGTC
>PNEQ01016850.1:17765-38257 GCA_003012365.1 Medauroidea extradentata
CCTACTGCCAATCAGCGTGAGGCAGCTGCTCTGCTAGTCGGCAGCCAGGCCAATAGGAAACCTGTAGTAACATGCAGGAGCCAAACAGACACGGGGCTGGAGTCTACAGCCTCGGGCAGCCAATAAGCGGCCAAGTTCGCCTATATCAAACGAGCCGCCACGTCATTTCACGTCTGTATTACTATTTAGTCTGTGGCAGTATCATGTTCACCTATTCGCGCCTTACGAATCCGCTCTGACATCTACACCTGTCCTCGGCCTGAAAACTCATCTCTTCTTCATCATCACCATCACACCTATGAGTCATCAACGCTACTTCAATGTTGTCTTCTTGCCTTCGCATGCTGCGTGATCCAACTGTTATCGTTGGCAATGTCACTTTCTTAGCACAAACAGGAAACGTGTTGCGTGATCCCAACATGCTTTTAACCAGGGACCTACAAAATTGGCTTTATTTATATATATTTGTTTGATAACGGTGCCTGTTAGTCATAAGGACCTACCAGTACCGGCCCCCATAAGCGTGGGGAGAGATGACGCTCTACAACGCAGTGGACTTCAGCTAACAGACATTTGGGACCGCCCAATCCCTTGGCAGAACTCTGAACTGCGCCTCCGACCACTCACCAAAGCAGTAGCATAGGCTAGCGAGAGAGCGCTATATAGTTAGAGATTTTGATCAGATCTTACCATCGCGTTCTTTAGCGCTGGTGAGGGGTGACATGATGTGAGTATGGAGCAGCGCCGGAATGAAAAAGGGGAAAACGGGAAATTCCCGAGAAATCCCGCCGACCAGCAACATCGTCCGGCATGTTTCCCACATGAGAAAATCCTGGGACCGACCCTGCCGGGAATCGAACCCAGAAAATACCTGTTAATATTTGGTAACAGTCAAGCCTTCACTGACCTGTACATATCAGAGTGAATTCTGTGATCGTATTGGCCACTAGCATCTATGTGATGTTATTTATTCTGCGACTGTTATACGGATGGTTGGTCACTATAACGTGAAACTTGTAATTAGGCAGCAGCACTCCCCATAGCATCCAGCTATATTGTCGGCGGAAGAGAGTCGTAGAACCTGACTACAAACTTCTGGAATTTAATCTGCTGTCAGAAAACAATGTGGATTTCGCATGTCTCTACGTATCACTTTCACTGCAGGAATTACACTAGTAATGTGTAAGGGGCTTAGATTGATAGTGGTGTATGACACGTAAAGTAATTTTCACAAAACCTTTTAATTGCATTTACATATAAAACACAGCACTCGTCTTTTTAGAACTTATATTTCATTCCGAAAACTTAGTAAAAAGTCCAATAATTGTAACGGAACTTTCCTTTAAAACATGTTTATTACGTGAAAAATACCCCTCTTGATAAATGTGACTTACAACACCATCATTCTAAGCCCCTCATATACATGATGTAACAGAAGTGATGGTCAATAATTCACACATGGAAAGTACTGGCCAAAAGAGGCTACAAACGTCCAATAATCATGGGTCCGGAAATCAACCGTTGTCGAGATAGAACACATTGTTTGTTGCAGTTGATCAGTATGTAGGAACACATGGAATTTCTAATCTTTAAAGATGGTGCTCAAAATGTTGCCCATGCGTCTGAATGCAACATTGAACTCGTCTCTGAAACGAGTTGCGAATCCTCTCAGGCAGTCCTGTGTATTCTGTAAATGCTGGAAGGCTGCTTCAATACGCAAGCGTAATTCATCAAGAGAGTTGACCTCAGTAGCATAGACCAGGCTTTTGACATGACCCCACAAACAGAAATCCATGGAATTTAAATCCGATGACCTTGGTGGCCATGGCACAGGTCCCTCTCTACCTATCCAATGTTGACCATACCGTCGAATTAGAAGCCGGCGCACACGTAATTGAAAATGTGCTGGAGCACCGTCATGCATAAACCACATGTTCAGGCGTTGGTTCAGTGGAACATCGTCATCATGAAGCAGATCTGGAAGTACATTACGCAGAAACTGCCTGTACCGATCTCCGGTTAGTCTCTGTCGTAGGAAGTGTGGTCCAATTATGCGGTCTCCGAGCAGTCCGGCCCAGACGTTCAGTGAAAAACGTTGCTGATGTCGTGACACGTGTGTCGCATTAGGATTGACATCGGCCCAAATGTGACAGTTATGGAAGTTGAAAATGCCGTCACGGGTAAACCCAGCTTCATCCGTGAACAGAATACTGCTTAGAAACAGGGGGTTCAAAGTACACTGTTGTTGCATCCATTGGCAGAAATTCTCTCTAGGAGGGAAGTCTGCATTGTTGAGAGCTTGCACACGCTGGAGATGATACGAATACAGTAATTGCATATGTAAAATCCGCCACACACTCACATGACTCAGCACACGCTCCTGGATAGCAATCCTCCTTGTTGAAGTACTCGGACGTTTGTGTACAATGTCTATCACCCTTTCCTCAACATCAGGTGTTATGAATCTGGGTCTACCTTCTCGTACATGATGTGCGAAACTCCCACTTTCTCGAAGGCGCTGATGTAACCTCGTAAATGTACGTCTGTCGGGCTGCCTGCGGCGAGGAAAAGCTTCTTCACACAATCGTGCAGCCTGAAGTGCACTGCCATTAGCTTTGTCATACATGAAGTGCATGTCAGCGTACTATTCATTAGTGTAACCTTCGTCCATGGTGCCTTTACTTTCGTAACTGATTGTCTGTACGGCACAGTACATGTAGGGAGCGAGGGGAGTAGTTGCGCATGCGTCAACAACCTGATAGGCGAACCCATACCTTGAGATACCAGCGTAATTACCTAGGAATCCAAACGCGTTTGGAGTTGGTTCCCAATTCGACTTGTTACGAGAACTCGACAACGGTTGATTTCCGGACCCATGTTTATTGGACATTTGTAGCTTCTTTTGGCCAGTACTTTCCATGTGTGAATTATTGACCATCACTTCTGTTACACTCTGTACAAGTTGACTGAAAGAAACCAAAAATACCCATGTCTTTGAAAATGCTCATCACTTTACCGTAAATAGCCTTATTACTCTCACCTAAACTAAGACAAATATATGACTGTAGGAATCGTACTTCTGTTCATTTTAATATTGCAGGTTTAATAAATTCGGTAACACTATCAGACCGATGTGACAACCATTAACATATTGTTAAATTAAGATTTAAGTGCCAGCAGAATATTTTGTAACTGTCGATGTTTTCAAGGTTCAGTGAAGTGTTTTCTTCGGAATATAATGTTCAAATAACAAACCTAAAACGTTGTTGGTATAGTAAGATGTAGCCTCTAAATACCTCAATCGTTCTTTACGTCTACTGCAGTAATAGTTTTGTAAACTCAATAGAATCCAAAATTTCACCTTTACGAGTCCGAGGTACTTGTGTGAGTACTATACTAGTAATATAATGTTTTAGAAGAAAGATGTAGTTTTGAAATAACGTGTCTGTTGTCGTTAGCATAATTTATTATCGTACCTATCATGTATGATTGATTGAATTTACAACTATTTCTGCTAGATAAATAAATGAAAATATTATCGTTAACTAATAATATTTTAATTGTTTATGTAACAAACTTGCGATAGAATCCAGAATATTCTGATGTTAATAAACATTGACTGCAACTAAACTTCAAATGCCCTTTCAGGATTGTTCTAAAAATATGTGTATATTACTTTTTTTTCAGTGAAGTGCGTACACGTTATATTGACAAATTTTTACTAAGCATGAAAATCCCTGACAATTACACAGTTAATTTGCCATTTAGATCTATGTAAAAATCACTTTAACTAAAAATACACATATATTAAATTTTATCTCCATAACAAACGTTTTTAAATTATTGCAAAGCATCTATGTACTTGTGGTGATCATATGACACTTATTAACAACGTATTTAATTTATCTTATGTTGATGTACAAATCGCCATACTCGTTCCCAGTTGATGCGTTATTTATGCAGGATATTAATTACGAGTATTGAAATACTATTGTGCTGTTGCTTCGTGTGTCGTCTTATCGCCTGGAGGTACTAAGTAGTTAGAACGTACGAAAACAAGAAGTATCTCTCCTTGAAACTCACTTGCCTGCCCACGTAATAACACATCTGATCCGATGTCCGTAGCGAAGCCAAAGATATAATGATAGGTTTTAATGTACCTCTAGTGGTACACTGCGTTTAATATTATTTGCTTTATCCGTCACGCTACATTACGTTTATATTATATTGCATCGACGTTATTTTTGTTTTTAATTTCTTTGCTTACCAAATATATTTATACCTACGCTTGAAGCAATACCATTTTATTTCTTGAAATATAAGTTTGTAACAGTTGTGCTCACAAACTGGGCGACATGCCGCAACGGTAAAGCGTTGCATCCGCATTCGGCAGGACCCGGGTTCGATACCCGGCTCCGACCATCCTGATTTCAGTTTTCCGTGGTTTCCCGAAATCACTCCAGGAGAATTCTTGGGGGAGGGGGGTGTTTATCAAAGGCGATTGCCGATTTCCCTACCAGTTGCTGTCCTTGTCTATGCGTATTGCTAACCGTAATGACCTCGCTGCCAACAAAACGTAAAGCTCAACAAATGTGATATTGTAAATAAAATAAGTCAGACACGAAACAAATTAAACTACGTATCGTGCTCTGAATTTTACACTCTAAAAAATACATTGCCCCATCAGCAAAAATGGATTTAATTCGTACGATATTTTTGTTTTTGTAGTATGATTCACGTTAAACATAAACGTTTTACACAAATACAGTATAGCCCTTTAATATGATAGTTTAGTAGGCAACTAAGAAATATTATGCCTTTACATAGTGATTTGCTTTGACTGTTTTAAAAATTTGGTCTATTTTCATTGAAACTAAACTAGGATTCATTATATATGTTTGATTGTTTAATATCCTAAAGTTACCTTTAGTCTGTTTTAGCAGAAGATAATTATAAAGCATCAAGGCAAGAGCAAATTTTAGTTAATATTTGAGTTTGTGCGGTAACCGTACGAAAGATAATAAAAGTTTAAGTGGTTACAGTGTTTTTTTATCGTAACAGTATGCTGTGTAACATATTTTATTTACGGTAACGTTAAAATTATGTGTCATTATTTTTGTTTTCAGTTTAAAGTAAAACTACCTTCAGTGCGCAATTTCAATGCAACAAGATATTAATTTATTTATTTATTCTCGTTTGTTATTTTGGTGTAGTTAAGGCATCAATACTTTTCTTAAACTTACATTGTTAATTTTTTCGGTATCCTCATATTGTACTAAAATGTGTCATACTATGTAAAAAAAATTAATGTGAACATACGTATCACATAATTATAAGATATTGCTATTTTGTTGAAGTATGTTTCACATACCATTATTAATACTTGTCATTAATTAGACGTTAGAAGGATAAGGTTAGTTTAGTTCGAAAAAAAAGCATATGATAGCAACCGAATAAAAAGAAAAAACAGCTAAACAGCGTAATCTCAATGTCTGGGAATAAAGCAGCCTGAAATACAATGGTGCATGACGCGTCAGCTTCTTAATCGCATTTGGTGTTTTATGGCGTATTTACTCATTTTTAATCTCCTCCTTTGAGGCCTCTTTTCACCCTCAAGAATCGCATTAGGATTAATTTCGCATGAATGTTTCCTGCTGTATATGCTTGCTCCACAACTCTACGGTTAAACCCATGATATGCTGCTGTCAGGCACGTGAAGAAAACATGCTGTAACGGAAGGCGAAACGATTACTGCGATATTCAAATACTCGTGCAGCAAGGAATATATTTTAAACTTAAATAGTTTCATGGTCGTACGCCATTGCAAGCAAAGACATCCGTTTCAAAACTTTTTAGTTTATAAAATGTCTGTTTCTACAACCACAAACAAAATCATTTGACCTGAAAATTTAAATAATATATTAATTTAATTTGTCACTGCGATATAATACAGTGTATATTAGGTGACAACACACACCAATGTAATATGCACATTCAAAGTTCCACATTTTGTATATTATGTAATAAATGTGTAAAACGATTATTTTCCAAAAATGCTTGATAATTGCAGAACGTAACCTGCACTTACCTAATGAAGAAGTGAAATAGTTGTCTGCTCATGGATGTAAATGTAGAAAACATTACTCATAAAAAATTGGAACTGTGACAAACTTCGTCCGTTAGAATTTTTTTAGCTAGTGTACATTTTTGTAAAAGTAACATACGGTAACTGTTTTTTTTTGTTTGTTTTTTTAAACTTGTTCCACATTCTTATGAAATTCTATTCCCTGCAGTTTTCGCTGGATTCGCAAAAACGAAAAATAAATTGAACTAGTTAAAATCATTTTGTAAATCAGTTGTGACGTAAGTGTTTGCATCTGTAGCAAAACATTTATTACTCAATTCAATTTTGGTTTGGGATTTTACCGAAGAATATACGAATATACGAAATCACAAATAATTTCTAGTAGCTAAGCTGACTAAATGCATCATCGTCACACAGATTACAGTAAATTTTTTTCGTTGACAGTGGGGAATAGAGGCTCAGAACTTTTTGTTGACAACTTCAAAGTTGCCTAGAATCACCTGCTGTTACTACGAGTAAGGGAAAAATTCCGCGTCGTCAGAGGCAGAGAACACTCAGCGTGTATTTAATTAAGTTATCTGTACCCCCCTCTTCCCTAATCCCAGCTCCCCTCTCCGCCCCCTTTTTACACCACAAATCCCGTCTGCGTGCCCCAGTTCCACGTTTGCTGCAACGCTTCCAGCAGCTGCACCGCCTCCCAGCCCGACCCGTGATTTTTAATTAACGTCAGCGCATTTCGCCCGAGGTATATACGGGGGACAAATGCCTGCGCAGCCCAGTCGTCGCGAGGGGAGAAGGGACGGCGGAATTTAAAGGGGTAATCGAAGGGGCTAATTAATTCGCCGGACAATATCGGAGCCCTCCTCGCATCCGGGTCGCGGAAATGTGTTGGTCATAACAAGAGCCACGTGTTTCCCGTGCGCCTGTCACTTGCAGCGAAAATTTGAACAGCGCTCTGGGTAAGGGGGTGGGTTAGGGGTACGTAGGGGGTGTTCCTGCTTCGAAAATGGGGGTGGCGCTGATTAGTGGACGGGAGACAATAATGCCTTCCTCCCACCCCCTGCGCACCCCCTTGGCAACCATTGTCGCTACACTGGAGGGTGACGGCGTGCCCATGGCTACCGTTTTCACAATTACACTCCCCGCCGGACTTATTGAGCACTCACTTTCCTCTCCTCTCACCGGCTCATAAACACCGCCTCCCTTATCCCATCAACAGCACAACCACTCTCAAATTTCTGTCCGCCATTCAACCAGGCAACTCCGAAATTGGACGCGTCGTCAGTTTGTCTGCACTGTAGCGCTGCGGACAGAGACGGAGAAGTGCATTAAAGCTGGTGATTTGATCCCGCTGCTATATCTACACTTGGTCGAATAGGGCAGAAAAACGAGCAATAACGCCGGTTATAAGGAAAGGCAACAACAATTGGACGCGGACATGTGGTCATATGGTCTGGCAGAAATGGCCTGTTAATTAACGAAGTGGAGACATGAATTATAGGGGATTTTTGCTCCCGAGACAATCCACATTTCCGAAAACGAAACTTCCGTGCACATCGCAAAAAAATTTCTCTTCGCTCTTCCCGACGTGTATTAGCTCCTGAAATACATTTTAAACACACTCTATGTTTATGATGGCTTCCGAACTAACTCTCCTTAAGGGCTTGGGCCCGAGTTTCTCGGCTTACGAGAGAATTATTTTTAAAATGCATACGAGAGTCGATATCGTAAAATTGCTTCGTAACTTTTTTGAAAATTGGTTTAACTAAGCAATGAAATTTTTCGAGACAAACTGTACGATGAATAGAGCTAATGTATTAATTAAAATGAAATTTCGTTAACTAACTAATTAGCAATAATGTTGCAGTCTTCTGACTCGACAAAATTAGAGTATGCAGTTTAAATCAGTCATAACAAAGTTACGAAGTGATTTTACGATATGCATTTATGTTTTAAAAAATAATTGTCGTTAAATGCTAATGCCCTTATTCAAGTGAGGTGTGGTGAGACAGTTTTACGGCATTTAACGGCGAGGTATTAAGAGCCTATGAGTTGAAGAAAGGTGAAGGGACAACACAAACATCCACGCCCGAGCAGGGATTCGAAAACAATACATCTCTCAGCGTAGACCGATGCCTAGAGATGATGGTGTATCGCGAAAATGTTTTTTGCCAACATACCCTTGAAAACGCTGCAGTTAATTGCAGCGCACATGATTGGGCGAGGTGCGTCTGTCACACTGTAGCTGTCTACTGTCAATAACAGGCATCAAATATTACAATAGCAGGATTCTTATTGGCTCAGTCAAATAGGGCAACAGCTTTGTGTACAAGTAAAAGCCAGTAATCTTCTGGTAAGCTGAACGTGCGTTGAAACCCAGCAAACAGTCAAGTTTTCCCGCGAGAAACCATAATCTCTACCGATGCCTAACAGACTGCGCTACGGAGGCAGTTATATAGCACCCTCGACGAACACACACACACATATACACATATATACATATATGTGCCTAGACAGGTTGTCTCTTAAGAGTACTGTGTACTGGTTTGAAATTTCCGCATTTGACGCGCGGGAACAGCGGAACGATAAGAGCTAGAGCACCACTCTCGACGATAGACACATGGTCTCTATTCGAAGCGCTAAACTGGCGTGCAATGTTTTCCTAGAACTCTTTTTCCTATGAGACTTCAAGCGGTGACCCTATAATTTTATTTTTGCATAGTATGAAGCAAATACCAATGCACGCGCCACATTTTGCAATTTACGGATTCAGGCCGTATTTTCAGAGTTACGGCAGTCTAAATAAGCTGTTTTTAGCCATTTCCAGAGGCCCAAAAATCATGTTACTAACTAGCATACTAAATTTTCAAAAAGTGACATACGTAGTTTCAAGTGGGTGTTCTTTTCATAGATAACAACAATAAGAATAAGTTCAGCGGTTTCACGCAAAAAAGTATTCACGTGACACGCCACAACACCGTCCAACGGCTAAGTACACAGTCCTCTTAATGACGTTTATACATTTTCGTCACGTTGCAGGGGATATGAAGACAAGTGATATAGTATAAGAGATTTACGGTCACCTATGTTCAGAAATGCTTCTAAATCGACGCACAAGTTGGGGGTTTGCAAGTTTCGCAATCTATTTAGACGTATTTACGATTCGCAGTAGGGACGTCTACCACCTCGTCAGTTGGGCCGAGCTAACAGTTCTAAGGGCAAGGGTGGTGATTTAGTGGCGTCCATCCAAGGCGATCTCGGCTCGATGCCTGGTTGGGATCGTTCACACAATTTCACAGTTGGGAAACGTGCGTGTGAGGGGCGGATTCAAGGGAGGAAGCGCCCCCCACCCTTTTTTGACCTTCTATGTATATTTTATCCTTTAAATATTAAAAATTTAAAGTGTTATATTTAATTATTTGTTTATGAAAGACCTTAAGGGCACCGCCTACATGCGCGTTAGATATGGTCGGTCTTAAAGCGCGCATCAAATGCCGCATCGCCATAACGAGCCAAACACTGAACTAGCGCGCAAGGTTCCCGCCAAACCGCTTTTACTATGAGATTTTCAGCTACAAAACTCCCTTCTTATCGTACGCTATGAAATATAAATGTTCGGGTCTAGAGGCCTAATTTATTCAGAGGCTCCTGGAAATGAATACACTTAAATAAAAACCAAGGTGAAAAGTCTCAATTCAGTCATTTTCGCACTCAAAAAAGTACTAGTAATAAACGAAAGTAGCGTGCGGCAAATAAACAGGCCTGTGTAAGGGTCCTTCATTAATTTTCGTACACTAACCACGTGACAACACGTGGAACTGTTTCCGAATATATTTAAGTTTGATTAAGGTCTTCACGCTTCTACCCGATCCTTAGGCGCCACTCTTTAACACCACAATACATGTTGCACCGTAAGGGCGCGATCTACCGCAATTTTCGTCATCATTATTTTATTTTGTATTTGTACCAGATATTTTTTTCGTATTTTAGACACAAAATGAGACTAAATTTGGCTCTTATGAATTTTTTTTATCTCTCACAGTTTTCGCGTAATGGCTTGATAAAGTAACATTATGAATGTTTCCGTTTTAACGACGACACTAAAACCAACTGATATATCAAACTCAAAAAAATCACAGTGAATAAAGACATTGCAGGCTACAATGACATGCTCGTAAAATTAAAGAATAAAAATTATTTGCATTTTTTAGAAATTTATTGATATTTTAAAACTTTTATTATTAGTTTCAGCATTTTTTAAAAATACAAATAATTGTTATTCATTACTGTGATTTTTTTGAGTTTGGTATATCAGTTGGTTTTAGTGTAGTAGTTAAAACGGAAACATGCAAAATATGACTTTAACAAGCCATTATGCGAAAACTATAAGAGATAAAAAAATTTCATAAGAGCAAAATTTTGTCACATTTTGTGTTTAAATAAGAAAAAAATATCTGGTACAAATAAGAATAAAAAAAAAATGGCGATGAAAATTGCGGTAGCCCGCGCCGTTAAAATCTGTTCACCTCAGTCACTCTCATTCATTTGTAAACCCGCTACATAGACACCTACGTAAGCCTACTGCTGCCTTAAAACTGGCAACGTTGCACTTCTCTGTTTCTCTCTTCTATTACATAAATACGTGCCAAGAGAGGTTAAGAGCATGAGAGATATTCCGAGGACTGCACCAATTCTTGATATTTTAGCTCCGATGGGAAATCTCAAGAATACAATTTGTGGGTCAATTTACGGGTACTTCGCAGTCTATGCAACTCTTTGAATATATCATATCAGTTTACTCGTCGTCGTATTCCTTACTCCGTAACGAAGAGCTTTAAACTTTATTCAGTGACACCATATACATGAGTCACCAAATATTTAAGGCTTTCATCACTGACAGTTAAGCTTTGTGAATGACTAGACCATTGATCAACACCAACAAGTAATATTAATGAGATGCTTTATTATTTTGGCCACGGAAAAATTTGGTGTAATAAAGTGCCTAGTTTGTGTAACCCTACTCCTCTGTTATACTGCAAAAACTGCCCACTTATTTGAATTTTAAAAGATATAATTTAGCCATGTGCATTAAACATTTGGCGAGTATGCTTCGGTGTTGTCATTAGATCAAGAAATTTGTGCGAATATGTTTTGGAGTCCGGCTAATATTTTTTTATTTGTTCCTGAGCTTTTAAAAACTAAGAAGTAACGGTACTTAAAAAATCCATAAAATACTTCAAAATTATATTGGTAAACTTCGTAAAGTAGGCTTATAACTATGGAAACATAAATGTGTTAACATTCATTTAAAATCGAATTAACACCATAATTTCTAAATGAGTGTAATAGAAATCTAAATTTGTTCCTAACTAACCATGTATCATTATTTAATGAGTTCAAACAATACATAGATAATTATATGGAAAATTTTGAACTAGTTTACAGAAACTCATTAAATACTGCTTATATGCTGGTTTGTAGAAAATTTCAAGTTCGTGAATGGCCAATCTCTGTTGTTATTCGGTTAAGTGTGTGAAACAAAAACCACTTAACATAGTAAAGTCTTATTTTAATTCGCCAAGAAGGAAAGGAAAATGATGATTAAGTTATAATAAATCTCATATTAATCATGCAAATATATGTGCTGCTGACCATGTTTTATTGACTGGAGTGAAAAATAATTATGTTTATTTTGTTAACGGTGACATTTAACACTTTCGCTAATCAATTAGGCAAGTGATAGCTCTCATCTAGTCAACTACGTAATAAGCACATAAAATTCGAATTTGTAACACAATTTGTTTTGCTATGTAGTACAAAAGTCTATGCGGCATTAATATTTGCTTAAATATTAATTGTAGATTATTAATAACAGTACGAGTGACAAAGTCACTATCACTTGAATGAGTGGCGGCTCGAGGGTTATTGTCAGAGAGGGCACAAGATGCCGAGAATTGTACACTCGTGTGAACGCGCCGCCGTATATAAATGAACACAAAATATGTACTGGCTACTTACTGTGTTGTGAGCAGTCAGTAATAAGCGGCACCTACATACCAGCGTGTCAGTGGCTGTAGCGTCAGCTAACGCAGACCTTGTACAGTTCTCTGCAACTTGTGCTCTACCTGGCAACAACAAACCAACCATCCCTGACTTAGAAGAAAGGAATTTTTCACCCACTTGCTTCAATGCCTTGTGTGCACATCTGCAGATGTTGCTAATTTGATGTTTTTGACTCACTGTGTCTTGGAGTTCTACCCAAAAATCACGTGCGGTGTCGAAGTAACCGTATTCTTGCCGGCGCAGTCAAATAAGTAGGGACGGGAATTTTTGGTGTAAAGATGTTTGCCCCACTTTGTTTCAGTGCCTTACGTGCACACCTTCAGCTCAACTTCATGGCTATTGACAGAGTGTTTTTGTACAGAGTCGTTATTCATTTGGTTGTGCCAATCAGTACACGGATAACAGCGACATATCACGTCTGTGATTTGCGGGTTTAACCTTCAGACGCTGGGTGTTAAAACATTCAACCACTGACCTCATAGCAGAGCTGCAGGTGCGCGCGTAAAGCACTGAATCATGGTGCTCCAAAAATCTTTTCGCGAAATTTCCTGTCTCTACAAATAGGTGATGCCTTTGCACACAATCTTACTGGCAATGAATGAGCACGAAGCAGAACTGCAAATTTACACGTAACGCAACGAAACAAGTTGCAGTAAATCAAAATTATTTTCATAAAAATTCAGTTGCTCTACACAGGCAATCCAAAAAGAGAAAACCTACACATTCACAGCTAACCGTTGTTCAAACTAAAGTGTTTACAAACGGCACATTAAGGCCATGCTCTCTTGATTCTACCTTATTTTGCCGATATTAATTTTTATGCCTTAACAAGATCACAAGTTAATAAAAATATCTGTGAGGGAGTTCTGTCTAATATCTACTTTTCAATTTTGGCTGATTTTTTGCTGTTTTTATGGCAGTAAATACTACGTCTTTAGTTAATTTTGTAACTAGCAACATTTTGGTTAATTGATATTTCAGTCGGAAATCGTATATTTCTTTATTTAAAAAAAGTAAGTATCACAGAAAAACCCGATTTAAACACAACTGCCAATTTTCTTGATATGTGCTATCGTTTAAATTTTAAAAATAATTACCGCAAAAATTAGAAACTAGACAGCATGGCCTCAAGGGGCCAACATATGTGGCTGTTTAATCTGCGCTGCAACTGGTCAGAAGTGTGCGTTTCTTTTTTTCTCAAACTGCTACACGTGTTCACAGCTAAGTACGAAAAAATTACATTTCAGAGAACATCCAAATAGAGGCAATCTGTTAAGCCTATTACATCCAGTTGAATAGTATCGCTAGTGTGCTGTGAAATATTTCGAAGATATTTTCCTTAACACGATTAGGTTTATTCACTTGTTATTTAAATTTGCTGCGTAGCCCTCAGAAATCTTGAATACCTGACAGATCAGTGCACGGGTAAAGGATATAAGTACGCAATTTGGTGGACTAGGATACGTGTTTTGCATATCCTGTAAACCTATTCACGTTGCAGTTCACTTTTAGTTCAAGTGGAAACATGGAGGAACGCAATGAAGGTCAGCGACCAAACAAGGTTATTCGCAACGAAGAAACAGATAATATTGGGTAAATCATACGAAATTGTGATACGTCTATTCTAAAACAAGGTCCTTAGAGAAGGAGCGAAACACAACTTTCTCCAGGAACAAGAATTTGGAATGGAGGTTGCCGGGGTATTTGTTACGAAATTCTGCCAGCTTTCCCCTGGAGTGATATTGGGAAGCAACGGAAAATCGAAATCAGGATGGCCGGAGCTGGGGATTGAAGCCGGGCGCTCTTGTAGGTATGTTCCACATGTTACCGTTGCCTCACTTTGCTCGATAAAGTTGTGATGAACTAGTACGAAATAATTTCCTTTTGTCACTCAACATAGTAAACATTTTTAAAGACTATGCTGTGGATGGGCAAAGGAAGAATTTAAGAATTTTACATGGTTAATTATTTTAATATTAAAATATTTGTTAATTCTAATTCAGTGCGTACCCATTTCAAGTAACTGCAAACACAGTATTAGTAAAAAATAATTACATCTTTACTGTTACATGTATGGTCGACTTTAATTTTTTTTTTTATTTTCATACATGATCAGAGGCTTGACCTTAATATCAGTAGGAGCTTGAACGTAGGTACATAAATACAGGTCTACTGCTGTCAGTGATTTACAAATTCGATGGCTTAATATATGTTTTCATAATATTTTAATGTGGCTTAGATAAGAGATCGCGAAAAAAAACTAAATGCATTTCAAAGTTGCTCAGTTAAAAGTTCAATAACTTCTTAATTTATTCACTTTTCGCACGACGTAGTACAGCTCATATCACTACAGGGCCTTTACTTTTTGTCTGGAAATTATCTACGACGAATGCATTATTTTTTATTTGGAAAATATTTGGGTGTTCTATGGATGCAGGAAAACTGCCAACAATTTTTGGCGGGATCCCATTGATATGTAACGTGGCATTAAACGCAGTTTATGTTAAATGCGAACGCTTTCTTTTGCCCAAATTTTTGAATTACTACACCTTGGAGGCTTAGTTTTTAGTTCCTCTAAAAGATATGAAGATAACTGATGCAAAATATATTTCAGAAACAAGATATAGAAAATCCGACTGAATTTCTTCGGTAATGTTTTCTATCAAGTATAAAGACAACGTAGCCTTCCATGAAATTGGGAGTTTATAGCAGAGACCTGAAAATTCGCTTTGGATCAGACACATACTTGTTTCGCTATATACAAACGTATGCATGGTTGACTGGAGCAAATCTTTTTTTCCGCGTGTACTGATTTAACACCTCCTGGAAGGCGCTCGTCCAATAATAAATTAAGCAGCTAACTGCTGACGGAATCATGCGTAGAGACATGCAAAATCGCGTTATCATTTGTTAGCAGACTAAACTTTGCTTTCCTATACATAACAGAGCATAATCTGCGATTCAATTGGCAACGAACTTTTTCATTTATGTATGTTGTGTCTTTATAGAGATTGGCCTATCTACCGTGTAAGCATACTCCGCGGCAAGTCACGACAATATCGGCCAGTGGGAGACGTCGAACGAGCCTATAGTGTCTTGGAGTCTAGTCAGCTGCCAGAAAATAACGCGAATTTTGCATGTCTCTATTCACGTGGTATCACTGTATAAGCGATCAGCCAATGAGCAGCTGATGTCGGCTTGAATACACAGGTATTGTTTCAGGCTAGCCTATTGGTCAATGCACCAGCGAATTTTTCCAGTCTTTTTTTTTAGCTTTCAAGATATCAGATGGTTATTTTTAACTTGTGTTACCATGATACAGCCCATTCCTAACTAGCCTACCTTTACTACAGCTATTTTTCAATATAATATGCTAAATATCGAAAACAGAGTCTGTTTCCCGATTCTCGACATACCGTAAATAGAGGCAAGATTATTGCGCGTATTGATCCTAGGTCAGGTTGAATGCCAATAATGTAGATTTCACTACTACTTCTGTAATTAGACGACACCTGTTTTAACACATATTTGACGACTGCAAGCCAGTGATAAATAAGGAAACAAGTCGTGGTGGTAACACGTGTTACGGTTACAAGCCAATGGATATTTCACTTTGGCCAGTGTGTGTATAGGTCTGAGAAGTCTACGCTGTTGCCAGTTTAATACGCGAAATACTCGTGCATCTAACCGTAACTGTTAGCATGTGTAAGTCACTCTGGTAGAATTAATCAATTTGATAGACAGGCCTACTGTAATATCTGCAATATTGCATTAAATAAACCGGAATTGTTATCGCAAGTATCCATAAAAATGTTGACCATAATTAATACGATCCAGTTTTTCCGCAAGAACCGCTGGTATAATTTAAAGTGTTTCTCAGGACTAAATGCCGAACAATACTTAACCACCCAGGTAAAATATAGCAAACATTAAAAAATATAAAGGGAAAGTAACAAATATATAATGTCAACAATGTTCAGCAACAAATAACTATGTAAAAACTGCGGAAAAAAATCAAATTAATGTACTAATTGGATTAATCATAATGATTACCACCCTATATTTTGCAAAAATATGAACATAATTATTTTTACTTGTGATGTATTTGTAATACCTGAGCGTATTATAAACATACTACATATCTGCTAAACGTCTTGACGATGCCACAGTGGCCGAATGATCAGACCATTCGCCTCGCATCAAGACGATCCGGGTTCGATTCCCGATGGGGTCGGTCACCGGACTTTCTCATGCGGGAGTCGTGCCGGACAATGCCGTTTGTCGGCGGGTTTTCTCGGCGATCTTCAGTTTCCCCCGCTATTTCATTCCAGTGGTAATCCATGCTCACCTCATGTAACTCCTCACCAGCGCTTAAAACTTCGATGATAAGCGCTGACCAAATTCTCTCACTCACTACTAAGGAAGTGTTTAATCATGTAGAAAGTGCCTCACTTACTGACAAGTCCATCATCTTTGGAAGAATTGATTCTTGGAGCTATAAGCGCCTTATTGCAATGCTAGCCGTGATGCCGGCAGAATACGAGTTCTCTCGATTGACCAATCGAGTCTCGAATCGACGAGTGAGTAGCGAAGGAGTTGAGAAGCTGACCCAAGATGAGTGAGGTTCTGCTTACGACCGTCCACCAGAATCATAATGTTTTGCAGAACAACTCCGGAAAACAATCAACCAATGAATTTTCGCGGTGACACGGCAGGTTACATCTCCTTCATGCTAACTTTGTACATATCTTACCTTTAACTCCCTCTTATTTTATTCTGAAATTGCAATCAAAGTACTGATGATATTATTGATCAAACTCAGGGTTTTGTTTATTCAAAAGTCTAAATGGTTACATCTTTACGCGAAAATATTTTTGCCCCAGTTCCTGTAATGGCCTTACCTGCACACATGCAGCTCGGCTTAATGGATATTGGCAGCGTGTCTTTGTGAAGTGACATTGCCCATTTGACTGCATCGATCAAAATAAGGTTCCTGCGATACTAAATGTCTATGATTGGCTGGTAGAACCACAAGACATTGAAGAGTAAACAAACCAGTCACCGACCACGAAGCAGAACTGCATATGTGCACTGAGGCACTGAAACTAACTGAGGCAAAATTAATTTTGAGAAAAGTTAGTGGCCCTAGGTATAAGGCTTCAAGTAGGTGTTGTTTACTATGCCCATCTTCATTAACCTCTTAGGAATACCACGACACAACCAAGCCAGGAAAATGTTTCAACTTCATTCTCCAAGTAATTACTAAAAAAAAAAAAAAAAAAAAAAAAAAAAAAAAAAATAGTCCATCACGTAATTTGTTGAGTATTTCCAGTGCGCAATACTTTCCATTGCGGAGAGAGAAAATATGTTGGTTTTCAGTCCACATGCCTATTTATTGTTGGATATGACTTTATATGAGTTCTCCAGTTTATTTTACACGTAAGAAAAAACCTTGCTGCGAAATTTTTGTAAAATATATTTAATTACTTTATTCCCGTTATAACAATGAAATAAGTTAGCCCTTCTATAGCAATATTATTTGAGAAAATTTACATACTGAATATTTAAAAATTCATATAGCCTAAATATAGTAATTTTTTGTTAAAGCTTAACGGAATGGTAAGTAAAATGGAACATAAAATCAAACCTTAGAGTTAATACTGTTAAATATTTTAATTTTCAATTCTGTTGCAATTAGTTGTTAGTTATTTTAATTAACTGACCCTGTGTCAAAGTTCTAGCAAACATGCCCTACGACAGACATTATTCGCAAACATACATTTGAGACGCAAGGTTTGAATTAAATATTTTAAAATTCTTATTGAAACAACACGTAAAATGTTGAAAAACAGTCATATTTAAAAGCAGGTTTATGTATGTCAGTACCGCTAAAATTACGTTTTTCCGATACAATAATTTTGCAGCTTTAATAATGTATCTTATGGAAAATTGGTTAGTAACTATGGTTTTATAAACTATAACTAAATGCGTTATATGCACTTTTTAAGTATTGGGAACCGTTAACCACAGCAAAATAAAATAATTAACTTTCATTCGTGATAATAATTAGATCTATTTAAATGTTTGTAGAATATAGCCAATACGAGTGTCTCCTACTTACTCAAGTACATAATCAATAAGATCTTAGATCAACCGTCTAAAATGTCAGGAATATATTAAAAAAATAATAAATCTCAGTTCACTACATTTTACGTAGTACAGGTTCCGGTACCGGCAATAGTAAATAAATGGAAAACTTCCTTTTGGAAATCGATGTTCTTGATATCTGTATCGCTAAACGTGTAGAACAAAAATTTTCAAGCACCAAATGATCAAGTATTTTTGAGCATCCTTAAAAATACAATTTATGACATATCTAACAATGTTCTTTGTTATGTTACTTAGAAATTACCGTTAACTTTTTTGTAATTGGTTGGGAAATGCGCACGTTTACGTGTGACGTTATTTTCTGTCACTTTTATGGGTCTCTAAAGGAAGACTACCTTAAACACAAAGGACATTTTGGAACAACGTAATTTTTATTAAATACTTACGTTTCCTTCTAATTACGGAATAGTCTTTAACGTCTTGTAAAATGTAGGCTGTTCACTACAGATGAACATTAAAAAAAAATACTAAGTTGACTTAATCTGCTCAGTTCAATATTTTCGCCATTTATATTAGGGACTAGACGTTTGTATGTGACTACAAATGGACAGTGTGGCAAGGTCACACTACTATCAAATGTTAACTATAAAATCTATAATCTTTTTAGTCAATTAAAATTTTTTAATGATTCCAAACAGTATTCTCATCATGTGAAAATCCTGTGTAAGACATTACATTTCTCCTTGGACAAATAATCACACAATAAATAATTACTCTGGAGTGCTTAGTCTTTAATGACCTCGCTGTCGACCGAGACGATATTCCCACTTACGTTACCTGTCTGGATTGCCAGCACCTATAATCAAAAGTGCATGTAAAGTTTGTGTATGAACTCCCGGTCTCATAACTGGCTCAGTGTCTTAGGAAAGTGTGTATAGAACAGGTCATAAACATAGAGCCTAAGTAGCCGTCAAAATTTTGGAAATACGCCCAAGTATTTCCCCTTGAACATGTTGAAATTCGCTGATGTTCTGTGCATCACTTTCGTAAAATATATTTTTTTTTGTGTGTTCGTTTAACTTCATACGTTCCGGATTTAACAAAACTTCTATCTGTAGAAATATTTAGAATCGTATGTAAAGGATAGCCACATTAGATATATACTTTATTTAAAATCGTAGTTGCAACAGCAAAAAGGGCCACAGGCAACAAAACTGGCGGAACTCTGGTACTGGCTTCCGTAAAAACAGTAGTAGCAATTTTCTATTCGATCCAACTGCTTAATCGAAAGTCGAAATACAAATTAAAAAAGTGTCTGATTTCATTATGCACCAAAAATCCTAAGGCTGACAAGGACACAATCGAGAGTGCTCATTGGAACAACGAATTCAGACAGAGCCTAAATAATTTGCTAACGAAGATGGCGATTTCGATGACAGCTCTGTTCAAATATAGGGTTACCTTGAGGGCTTACTAAGATAAGGTTAAGTGGACTGTACGTCGACAGCGAGGTCATGAAAAACTGTAACAACAAACCTGACCCAACAATAGAAACAGGGGGAGGAACCTGTCGTTGATTTAATTAAGGAGCCAGCCAATCAATTACATGGAGCGATTTCGGGTAAGTGTGAAAGAATCCAAATTAGGATGTGTCCACCCGAATGAGAGTCCTATCAATTACATCGCTTGGTTTTGTGCTTGGAGGAATTCCTGAAGAAAAAAAAAGTTGTTTATTTCAGTTTGTAATGAAAACAGTCGCGAAGAAATTTTGTAAACAATTGCACGGCGAATAAAGCTGGCATACAGGCCGTTCCTGAACTACAGGTACAAACTTTTGACGTAATTGCTTACCCAAAACTGGACGGGAAACATTAAACGAACAACAACGTGCAGCAGTTCATAATGGAAGTTTCCAGCAAAACATATATATGTTTTGTATAGTTTTAACTGAAATTGATAAATTATACTGAAGATTAAAGTAAATTCTGAGGATGACTTTGTTACTTTGCGTATATCTTACGTTTATGCACAATTATGGAGTATTAAAATTCTCTACATCGAGAAAATATATTTTAAATGTTATATTTTAAGGGTTGATATCGTCTTAATGAGTTACTGTTTCACTACATTTGTATAATACTGTCTATCCCATTTTGAGATAGGCGATACAGGGGCGTAGGCAGGACTTTTGTGAAAGGAGGGGTTACCAACTTGAGAATTTCCACAAATAAAAAAG
>PNEQ01016850.1:38357-48894 GCA_003012365.1 Medauroidea extradentata
TGTGTGTGTGTGTGTGTGTGTGTGTGTGTGTATATATATATATATATATATATATATATATATATATATATATATATATATATTGATATCCCCGCCATCTGGCTACGCTAGTGATCACATCACAGCGATTGTACCCGTATATTCAGGCTAGATACGTCACGGACGTGAGGCAGTCCTATCTACAGCTGGGCCGCCACGACCCGCGGACTATAACGACCTCGACAGCCACTCTGCATGTTGGACGTGACTTCGACATCGGCTTGGACCGCATCCTCTCCTCCGCCACGCAATCGCTCTGCAGCGCTGATGGGCCTGTTCGTAGATTGCGTGAGAATAATTCAAGCGAGTGCTGCCGCTGTGGGGTTAGACGGCGCAAGGGTTGCGTCGTGGTAGAGGAGGGGTGGGCAATCACCTTCCTCACTTCCCCCTCTACAGCAGGTTCTCGTTTCAACCCCTCCAGCCCTCGACTTCCACAGCCCATCGGCGGTTATGGTGAGGCGCGCAGCCCTGATGGATTACGTTGCGGTCTTCACTGCCGGCTGGAATTACCAACTTGAACAACGCACTCGTGAAACCTCTAATTCCACCGCGCCCGAGACTGCTCCGCTCACATCCGACTAACTACCGTGTTCAGGGTTAAGTATATCCAATTTTGAAACGTAAATTAACAGAGAATACCAGGAGGTTCCAGACTTTGATACCATCGTCCTTGTATCTGCGAAGAAAAATTACGCTTCCAGGGGCGCAGCCAAGGAAAGGAGGGTAAACAGGGGTTATATAACCCACACCCCAATGTCCCACGTGACTAGTAGACAAGAACGTTATAAAAAATTTAGTAACATACATTTGAATATTCAATGTAATGGTTACAAAAACTGCGAAAATAGCATTATTTTTCACTTTGAAATGAACGCACTTCGAAATGGCATGGTCGGTATTCATTATATTATTCACAGGTATAAAGCCCCTCCCCCTCCAGTCCCTTTTAGACGCAAATCCTGGCTACGCCACTGCTTGTAGCACACAGCGAGGTGAGTTTAATGACTTTAAATCACCCGAAATTTATCGGACAAACGGAATATTTCAACCGCCCAACGGCGCTTCGCACTTTTTTCCAATGAATTCAGTGGCGTAGCCAGGATTTGTGTAAGAGGGGGTTTTAACCTGAGAAAAATGTAATTAACTCCAACTACCCCTTTAAAGCGGCGTGTCCAAAGGCCCTCTTCAGGTAAAACATGGATATAAAGGAGCACATTAGTGCTATTTTAGCACTTTTTGGTAACGAAACATTAAATATTACACTTGTAAAAGTATTTGTAATCTTTAATATGATTTCTTTAAATTTTTGTTGCATTGGGAGGGGGGTGGTTACAACCCTTAAAACCACTTCTGACTACGCCCCCAGAATGAATTCATTACTCCGGTAGAGTGTTTTGTATAATGACTAGTTGAAAATTTCGAGAGCATTTTCAATTACGCTCTAAGTTTTGTCAGGGATAAGTCCGGGAGCCATAAAAAACTTTGGGATCTCTCGGACTTTTAACGGCGTTGACGTCTGGATTCTGTATACTCGAGCCATCGTAGATAACGGCCCTAGTGGAGAGAGAGGTGGGATGAACAGAAGGAAAAGGAGATCTGAAACGAGAAAAGTTTTTAAAACTTGATCGGAAGAAATTCGTTATTTGCTCTTCGCTTCCACTGGACCGGTCGGAGAAGGGGGAATATCCCTAGCGAGACCATATTTTCTGGAAAATATGACACTAGTTAGATTCTAGCGATATGAGTTCTCCGAGGGGTGTACACATCTTCGTGAATCTTCGCGTAACCCCCCCCCCCTCCCTCCAACAACCAACCCGCGGAACTTCCGGAAACTTTATATTCCTGCTCTTAAAGTGCGTCATTCTTCGTGTAAACAAGACAGGAACGAGAGAAATGAGGAAATGAGTTATTTTTCATATTTCTTGCAGAAGAGGAGCGTTGCAACGTGCTGTTTTAATATATACTGGTTATATGCGGCCAAGCTCATTTTTAATTTTCAGCTAAGATAGCATACAGTAGGTTAACAGAGAATTAGAAGACAGCCCTTAAATAATATAGGTCATATTTTTGTTTTTGGGAAATGTAAAAATAAAACACAAACGACGTTTTTTACTTACCTCTTTTGATATTAAAAACATTTATAAAATTTATGACTGTATATTTTCGTAATTATTTTCTCTGACATAGGAAACGCAATTGGAATATAATTTCAAAACACACCTTCCGACATGAAAACGACCTGTAACAATAGTTTTGTTGCCACTATGTTAATTTTTGGTGTATTTGTGGTTCTGCGTAAACTGTAACTACGAGACTAAATTTATTAATTTATTGATACCAACCCGGATATTGAGAACAGTACAATTGAAGTAGGTTTAGATTAAGGTTGCTCTTATTGTTCAGCACGTGTTAAAAGACTTCGTTGAATAACAAACAATTATTGGCAGCGTAAAATCTCGTTCAGATCAATATAACGAAATGTGAAGTCGTTCTTCAGAAAAATATGTTATTTGAATGTCTTTGCCAGATATGAAGGACTACATTAAAGTCGTATAGAAGAGCAATATAATACATTTTTATGTGGTAGAATAGAGGTGAAGGGAATGTGGATCAAAACGTAGCTGCGGAAATTAATGTGTGCTTCGTATCGAAACACGTGTTGAATACCCGTGTTCATGTTGTTCAACTCACACCATTTGCACTCAAGAACTGGAAATATATGTGTTAAATGCGCACTGAGAATCATATCTCACCAAAATCATGATAAATCATGTATTCCTAAATATTTAATTAATCAACTCCTTAGAATCTTAATTATTGTCACTCGTAGTAAGTGTAAGAGAAGGCTAAATGCTTTAACTTCGCCATTTAAAATATAGGCATTAAATAAACAAATGGTAAATATATCGGAGAAAATGCATTACGAGTTCAAAGCAAGAAAATCTCCCTCACAAGTACTCTGAAGCAGGCTAAGTTCAAATTATATGTTAATGTGTTTGTATTAAGACTTATAATTTTTGAATTTGTGAGACTAGTGTAGTGTAAAGATTGAGCAATAAAAGCTTGGTTTCTTACCAACCATGTTTAAGTAATATATTTATTTATCTTTGAAAGAACTGTGCAATGGGAATGCATTACTGGTTTTATTTACTTGGGCATACTCCATTGCGAAGTAAATGACTGTTAAAAGGAAACTAAAAATATATTTTTTAGTTTCCTTTTAACATTAATTTATTTCGCAATGGAGTATGTCCAAGTATATAAATCCAGTCAATATATTTATTAGCAAACTTGCTTTTATAGAACATTGTCAGAAATCAGTCCATTGTTGCATTTTAAAGTGTAGAAATGTTGCTTCCAAAGAAATTAGCAGATTAATTTCATTTTACCTAAATAAATAAAATAAGTGGTCATTTTCAAATACTGTAAAGTAACAAATTGCCTAACATGCTACCAGCACTTCGACTAAATCTATAAAACAAATGTTAAATTTCGTTAGTACCTAACTTCTTTGCGTGCGTGTATACGTGTCCGTGTGAAGGTTCATTAATAAGTCAAATATATGTTCCTAATGCAGAGTTTGTCCAACAATACGTAACTATAAATATGCATAAAGTTAACTCCTTTATAAATTATTTCTCGGTGGTCGCACTTACTTTTCAGACAGGCTGCTCTGAAAGGTTTATTAAATAAGATTTCCCTCTAGTTAATGAGTTATTTTATCCAGAAGAATAACTGATTTGACTTTTTTAGTGTTTATGTAAGCGTAATTCTGGTGTGCGTGTTTGTATATATACATATATATATATATATATATATATATATATACATATACATATGTATGTATATGTATGTATAAGCTAACCGGAAACAAATGTTACGCCTTTTATACTCTTCAAAGGACTAAAATTTAAAAACAAATTAACATGGCATGTTCAATATGTGTACAAGCTTCCAATTAAATTGAATATCACGATAATAACTCATTGAGTTACAGCTCCAAATTTGACTATATATTTTTTTACATAATTCGTCCCTTCCCATCCCACAGTGTTCATATTTTAAAAAAATCCTGAAACATGTTTATGAGCATTTACATAACCATCAACAAGCGAGAAGAAACTCTGGGGTTCATCATAGCTGTCAAGGATTAATCTTGAAAACTTTAAACGTATTCCCCCTTCCCTTCTTTCCAAGAGTTGAACGAAATATTTTAATCGTGGTTAAGGTTATTTTATTGGTGTCACATTGATGCAGAAACCGCGACGATAGTCCGTTGGTTTCAATATGGATCGACGATTCATTGGAAACACATTTCCCAAAGTTTCACCCAGTGAGTGATCGCGTTTAAAGAAAATCACGTCTTATTGCTCGATTACGACCTTCGGGGAACCCACGTAAAATGTTTACGTTACTATGTCCAGCGGTTTGGACTGTGGCTTGACATGTCTGTCAGTCGGTTAATGAAATATTTATATCTACACAGAGAGGGCAAAATAGAATATGTTAACTACCAATATTCGTTACTGAAAGGAAGAAAAAATACTAAGTAGTCAGTGTTTAGAAACATTTAAAATCAGGATACCTTTCTGTTCAAATAGTAAGAACTTTTTACTTGATCAATGCTGTAATGCAGTAAGTATTTAAATCGTAATTGTGGGTGACTTTGGACACATAGGGTAACTTGGAGGCACTACAAAACTAATTTTAATTTCCATAATTGTCAACTGTGATTAAATATTAATTAAATGTTATGTGGATATTATTATTTACAATTTACCGCATTTTGATTGATTTATTCAGAGCTACCATGTATGCAAAATATATTTTGCACTGTCCTAAAGTCATCCACGTATCCAAAGTCATGCTCGCTAACAGTATATATATATATATATATATAGTTATTTGTCAGTGAATATATTTTGTTCCGAGCCATCAGAAAAATAGATACTCGAAGAACAAGAGACGTGTAAACATTGACAAACTATTTTAAGTAACCACTACTAAGACTGAATGATAGGGTTTGACACGGCTAAATAAAATTTAATGTACGGGTTATAAATTGCTCTTAATTTGTAGATGTATATTATATATAGTTTTATGTATTTATTTTTCGTTGTCTCTACAAAGGGTTTTATAGAGCTTTCCTTTACCTAAATGAAATGTTATTAAATATACTTACAAATTTATTTTAATGTAAATTGTTACGAAAACAGCAAAATAACCGTCGAGGTGATATTATTTACCATGGCGTGCAAAAAAATTAACTTGTGGTTGGATCAACAAATGCACTTTTGTGCACTTCTAAATAAATTATCAGATTTGCGTTAACCAAATATGTTATTGTCAGGTGTAATTATTTTGCCTAGTAAACAACGTGTACTTTTGGGATTAGTTTTGGTGACAAAATATTTTGTTAGGTCAAGTAAATATGCATTTCGCCATATTCAAACAAATACTTGCTAAAAGTTCCTTTCAGTCAATCACCCTGTCATGAGTTTAATGGTAATATTCCGGAGAAGACAACCAGCACAAATATTTAGGTATTTCTGTCATGGGTGCTATGACCAAATTATCAAATAATTTTTCTTTCGTGGTACTATCTAAATTTATCCTTGTGTACCCTTATCAATAACGTATTACAAAATAAATCGTAAATTAATGAAATAATGTGGTCTCGAACATAATAATAAACTTCGAACATGAGCTTCCTTACAAAAGACGTAAGGCGTCGTCAAGTTGTACGTTGTCGCACGCAGTCCATAGCGCACCATACAGATAAGGCACATTCTTAAAAAAAAAATACGCAACTCTGTGTATTCTCTTCCATGAGCGAGGAAAATCCTGGAAATGAGAAGTTCCATCTCCGGAAATTAAAATACTCTCACCACCATCGTAACAATATTAAAATGTTCCGCGAACCGGCGCCATTAATTCCAGGTCTCCCACGAGAAAACGTAAATACATTAATTATTCATAGCAAGAGATTTAAAAAAAAAATGTTAGCAGAGATGGCTGAGATTGGCTGCGTGGCGGCTAAACTAGAAGCGATAGAAAATTGTATGTACCAAAAGAGCAGTATTTTCATAAGAGCGTTCGCGAAGGTATTCACAATTCCCTTCCCTACCGGCCAAGTTATTTTGGAATTCGTTCGAAGAAACTTAACGTCAGTGTTTCTTTTTACCTTGTCGCATTTCCCGTCTTACAAATTCTTATGCTTACGAAGATGAGAATCCGCCCATATTTTCTAGGAAGCAGCTTCGTTTTATATCAGAACTTGCGTGAATGGTACCCGATACAAGTTCTTGAATCGTGAATATACATTTTTTCCTTCCACGATACTGCTAACGTTATTACAGTTCTGTTTTATTATTTATTATTGTACGATAAATGTGATTTAATGAAATATTTCCGAATACGTGATATTTACAACTATAGAAACTTTAATGTTTCAATTGCAGTGTTTAAATTAATATACATTTTTTTATGTTAAAGTTTTGTCCATTGTAACTTCATTATTAAGCGTTTTAGTTCTTCTAGCAAATATTAGTTAACAATACCATACAGTAGATTTAATAAGAGACAATGACGCAACGGTAGCACGTTGAATTTGAATTCGGAAGGTCTGGGTACGATCCCCGGCTCCCGGCTATCCTCATTTCGGCAACCCGTGCTTTCTCGAAACCGCTACAGGCGAATGCTCGGCCAGTTCTTTAACAAATACGTTGGCCTATTCCTCTCCTAGTTCCTGTAGTTGTGTCAAATTTTGCGCTACCTTCTCTGATAACCTTGCTAGTCAAGAGACGTAAATCACATTTACCTTACCTTAACATCGGCTTGATCACTTTGCTAATAAACAAACGAAGCGAAACTACGGAGCTATAAAGATATATTACAATAAACGTCGCATAATTAGCCGTAATTACTCTGCGTAAAAAGGAAAACTGTCCTCAACAATTCCTATAAAGGTAAAGTTAAATGTTCTTATTTTGGCAAATTAAAATTACTACTTTAATGCATGGAAATTTTCACACCCGCAGTCCGTATTACGTTCCAGATTCTCATCATCGGGTGCGATGCATACGTGTTATGACATTAACGACATTTATTACCAGTGCATCCAAGTAATTCACGCCAAGAGAATACTATCACTTGTAACACAAGCAGTAGCCATAAATTCTCTGTATTCGCGTGACACATATCAATTATTGTCGTAAACCCGTACTTATTTGGCTATACAAAATAACATGTCTCTAGTTACGCGACGTCAATTTGTGGAAAAGTGAATAAACTGCTTCCGACACATATACATTTATATTTAGACAGATTATTATGTGGTACGTGTATGCAAAAAATCCAGGAATTGTACATTTAGAATAAAAAATGGAAAATGTTAATCCCGTATTATGTGCCATATTTTAATGAAACTGTTCAACAATCCTAAAGAAATACATGATGCAATATCCCAGTTTACTAATTTTTTCCGTTATTTCATACTTGTCCTGTAGTTAGAAATTTACTGACAACTACGAAGAAATCCTTATCCACAACTTATTTTTCTCTTAAGTTTATTTCTTATTTTTTCACTATTCATGTACGTTAAAAGCTTATGGTAATCTGATAATGTGTTAAATTTTTAGATGCTCTTTACCATATCGGACACAAATTTATATTTTAAAATAAAGTACTATTATCTTTAATATGTATTTTTATTAAAAAATCCAACAGTCATTAAAATTTCGTTTTCACGTGGGGAGCCTTATTTTGGATGAAAATCCCCCACCATACTCGCGGAACCATCGTTTTTTTCCATTATTTAAATACTTTACTATAATTTGAAATTCGCATTGTACGAAAAAGTAATGCTATGTTAAAACTTAATATTTTTTAATTCCTTGTTTTCTTAGTATAATTAAAAACTCTACCAACACATGATTTCATTGTTAGAAAAAGTACCACTAGCTGTGAGGAACCACGTTTGGTTTCTGTATGATTTCATTGTTAGAAAAAGTACCACTAGCTGTGAGGAACCACGTTTGGTTTCTGTATGATTTCATTGTTAGAAAAAGTACTACTAGTTGTGAGGAACCACGTTTGGTTTCTGTATGATTTCATTGTTAGAAAAAGTACCACTAGCTGTGAGGAACCACGTTTGGTTTCTGTATGATTTCATTGTTAGAAAAAGTACTACTAGTTGTGAGGAACCACGTTTGGTTTCTGTATGATTTCATTGTTAGAAAAAGTACCACTAGCTGTGAGGAACCACATTTGGTTTCTGTATGATTTCATTGTTAGAAGAAGTACCACTAGCTGTGAGGAACCACATTTGGTTTCTGTATGATGGTGCCCCAAGCGATACTGCACTAATGCTGTGTGACAGAGATATCGACAGGTTAGCTGTTGTGATCCTCTTACTTGAACTCCTCGTTCGCCGGATGTGACAACTCCGATCTTGGATCTTTGAACGATTTTTGCAACGAGGGTGCGTAGTAAACTAATGTGTTCGCTGGTTGTACGCTATCGTTAGCGAATATTTCTGAGTAGCATAAAATCTACGGATGCATAAAATACAGTCAAGTGTGCTGGAGTTCCACAGAGATTGTTCGTTTGTCTGAAGCTGTGAACGGATAGTAGTTCCCGAAACTTGTTGTCGTCAAGGGAGCCAACTGTAATTTATTCGCTGTTTTGTCTTGTATACAACCATTTCTGTTGGTGTGTTCATTATGTTGTCTTAATTATATTTGTCCATCATTGACGCCATTTTCAGTACCTTGTTTCGTCGTTGTTTGTTTTGACATCCTGCTTCGTTGTTTGATTCGCATTGTACACCGACTATACACCTATTTCGGGAAAATGCGAGGGTTTGTAGACTCCGCCCATTTCTGGTTTCCTTGGTGTATTGTTTTTTGTTTGTTGCTTTGACTTATCGTGATTAGTCCTATGGATCTGTGGGTTTTCCGCAACTCAGCAATCCTCGCTAGTAACGGCTTGTATCCAGCAGAACACATCAGTATCTTTGACTATTTCCGCAGGGTCACTTCAAGAGCCAGGTATTCTCGACGTCGGTTGTAAAGGGGGTGAACTTACAGAATCGAAGTACGGCGGCTTGTAAATGACTGCGTGATACGGCACAAAAGTTCACAAGAGTGCGGGGAACATGCTCTTGCACTGCAATACCTACGTTCATGTTGTGTAGAGACAATTCACACATCTGTTTAGAAGGATTGCAGTGTCTTACTCTCTTATCTCGAGCATTCTATAACACCATGGGTCCCTATTTATGCTGGTTTTGAAAGTTTAATTTTTTAAATCCTGAAGAGCTTGATTTTTTAAATCCTGAAAGGAAGTTGATTTTGATAAAACCGTTACATAGAAGTGTTGAAAATTGTTGGTAATGTGTAACATATCACTTTCAAAATATAAGTTTAAATAATTTTGGCTAGTTATCCATTTAATTAAATTTTCTTAAAGTCAGTAATAAAACAAAGTATTAAGTCTTATGTTAAAAAAAGCTACGTAGTACAAGCGATTTCCAACATTTCAAAGTAATTGTTTTGCGATGTCTGCATCTTTTAAGAAATTGAAAAATAAAATGTTTCTAAAATAGCACAAATAGGGGACCGTTGCCGTAATATATCTGCCGTCTGCATTGTTCAGTTTTTAAGTCGCTGCAATCGCTTGCAGTTTTCGCTATGGGAGGCCGTAAGTGTGTCCAAATGGGAGAAAATAATAATGTTATATTTCAATGAAATGGCGTTAGTTTTGTAGACGATATCTGTGAGTAGAGGGTCATTTCACAAAACCATTTTAGCTCGCGTAGCTTTCTCAAAACGGTGTGTCAAGTTAAAAATTCTCATGATAGGCTGCCATGAAGTTGAGAAAAACAACTGACCTACTTAAATAAAATTATTCATGGTTAACTAACTAACTTCCCATGAGCTACGTAATAAATCATTTATAAACCCACCAAGTAATATTTCGAATTTAAAAAAAATCTAAAATACAGGGAAAATATTGACAATCCAGCATTTTTTTTAATATAGAAAAAACTTTTTGAGTTATTTTTATCATTTTGTTATATAGTCAATGGCATATTATTTCACTTACGTGTGTCAATAGGTATTCACTGTATGCATTGTAGCGTAACCCGCAAATTTCGCTAAAAAGTACTGTCTACAAATCAAAATTTATTTCATAAAAATTTAAAACTATGATTTTATACCACTTTTTAACACTCGTAATCGGCACGCGAGAAGATTTTCTACTTCACGTTCATAACTACTCTAATGACTGTAATGAAACAATCATACTCTGTTTCCCATAGACACACATACGAAGAATTGTCTTTTTATTTTATTTATTTACTTGTTATTTAGAAAATGTACCTTTGGGAATATGTATTGCTTTTGCATGATTACAGTTTAAGCACCAATTCATACGGAAAGGAATATTTCGCGTGATCAGTGACAAACACGGTAGAATCAATTGTTCTACGCAT
>PNEQ01016850.1:48994-111428 GCA_003012365.1 Medauroidea extradentata
CCCCGTGTCTGTTTGGCTCCTGCATGTTACTACAGGTTTCCTATTGGCCTGGCTGCCGACTAGCAGAGCAGCTGCCTCACGCTGATTGGCAGTAGGTGTTTCCGCCATGTTGCTGGCCAGGGAAGCCATTTTGCTGGTGTGTGTGACTGAGTTCGCCTTCCTGCCGACTATTTCACTTCTGTATTCCTAAATATTCTGTTCCCCGACCAACTGTCCATAATGATAGAATAGACCAGGATTTTGTATGCATAGGCCATTGTATTCTAGCATTTAGGTCATCGGACTCTCGCGAATATTTCCTTGTATTGGACACGTTTACAATGTCAGTCTTTCTCACTTTTTTTTGTCACATGCGCATGTGCCTCTGGCTACAGTAAAAAATGCTATTGGTTTACGACACCATCGCCCGCTTCCGGTATCTAGGCAGTCCAACAGCCGCATTACGGCTTCCTAATATTCGGAAGCAATTTCGGGAAGCGTTGTTGATTGGTGTATGCTGTTAAAAAAAATTAAGATTTTCTGACCGTATAAGCTTAGTATAACTTATTGGCGAAACCCGTTACACTATTTAATGTTTACAAGTAGAAACTTATTTAACTTAGTAAACATTATTATTATGGACATCAAAGTTTTTTGAACATACGCCATTGCGGGCCAATGTCCAAAAAACTTAGATGTTCATAAACCGAACCTATTGCAGAAATCGTTCAAAGGTCACACACATTATTATTGCCAAAATACTTTCTAACACAAACGTCTAGTAATTATACACTTATATATCCATTAAATAAAACTAACTTCTTATTATGTGTTACAGATTTATAAAAATTTGCTGGTCGTATACTAGGATAATACAAGTTTGTTAGTCATATTGCCTTCCTAATGCAAAGAAACTGAACGTTAAGTGTACGTATTGTGTCTACATCACACTTTTACCGCACGTCCGTTTACACCGAGTACACTGTTATCATTCCCGCGGGAACAACATTCGTTAGAAGACACCACTACCAACCTTCATAAACTGCACTACCTTTCAACAACATATATATACCAACCTACATATGCACACTACCTACACCACAGTACGGCATTTTTTAAACACATAAAAACGTACCGTTAACCAACATTTATATACCCGAATGTCTTTGTATTACATTAAAATTACAATATTTATAGGCATATATATAATACATAACGTATTTTTAACTTTGGCTTTTTCACGTCATTTCTAGATACTTGAGGAGCTCATCGTCTCTAGTGCGTTCTGTAACGATGAAATAAAAAAGTTTCTGTTTAATAATTTTTCTAAGTCCTAGGCTGAAAAACGTGGGATATATTCCAGTTAAGAATAGTTCGTTATTACAAATTAATTTAAATTAGTTTTTAAGTCAAATTATTGAGTTTACACTTAAATATAGATAGCATTTTGATGTAATTAATACCTGGGTTACAATTTTTAATGTTCTTACTTCGCTTACACGATCGACAAGTACGACGAATAAGTAGCCGTTTTATTGTGATGCTTCAGCAGTTACGTGTTTCGTACGGGCGGTAAATAATTTCATGTTTTAGAAAAATATAAATGTGTTTTTCTGTAAGAAATAACTGGAGGAAACTACGCCTATCAGCTTTGTCTAAGCACTCAAAAATCCAAGCAGTGATAACAGCATTAGTCTCGTCGCTTTATGCACGATTCATATTCCGTGCATGTACTTAGCGTCGGCTGCACGGACAGGGTTTTGTTCCAGTCGAACAAAGCTCCGATGCAAGCCGTGGGCTAGGTGGCTGTGCGGAACGATTGCACAGCGTTCGGTAATACCGATTCGCTAATCTAGCGATCCTCCACTCGCACAACTGTCATCCCCCTCCGCACCAACATTCACTCGCTGTTCCCTCGTTGATCAAAACAAGAGTAGATCGACCTCGTGGCGTGTGATTCATGTTGGGCCGTCATTGTGGGCGCAAGCGAGAGGTTCGGAGAGTGTATATTGTGCTGGAGGGCCCAGGGAAGGGGGGAGGGAAGTGTTTTAGATGGATATTGCTCGTGGCCCAGATGTGCAGGCGATGTTATATTTGTAAGTGACTATGGCCAATCCCGCCTGCCAGTCAGCAAATCAAGCATGAAGGGAATGAATACGGGACAGCACGGGCGCTGGAGTGGGGCGGAAACACGATCAATAAAATACTAAATTTCTGCGCAGCCCCGGTACGTTGAGACATGTTACAAACTACACATATACGAAATAAACCTTTCATCATATTTATAATCACTACGCGGTTTTAAACATTTCTTTTGGTAGTTTCATTTAAATTTAACATAATTTTAGATAACGGTATAACCTATTTATTTTAACGTGTGTGATGAATATACAAGTATCTTAAAGAAAACATACAATGAAATAATAATATGTTTTATTTTATGAAATGTTTATCATCTTTATATCTTCTTCTCATATAGATTAATAATTTTATTTTTCGCTTTTTTTAATTCTGTGAACAAAAGTATAACATTTGCGTTCATGGCGTGAAATCTATTTACATTGCACTGCGTATAAGCATAACATTTGAACATTTAACGTGTATTTAGACAGTAGTAAGCCAAACAATTGTTTTTGTATTCCTAACCTTCTCGACTGATTTCGGCCAAAATATAAGTTAAACGTTCAACTGCGATGCTTATACTGTAGTATAAGATGAATAGAATTCACGCTACAACAGCAAATGTCACACTTTACTTCTCAGAATTTACAAAAAAGCGGAGTATTAAATAATTCACTACGCGAGGTGAGAGCCTACCTAATATAATTCATTCCTTCGTTCATGAAACGAAGATTAAGAAAAACAAAGTAACTTGTGTATGAAATGTTTTCAGAACATATGGACGTTTAAGCTAATTATGATACTTAGAAATTTTTTTGGTATTATAGAAATATGTTCTTGCAAGCGTGTTACTGGCGTATTAAAGTCGTATTGCTGGCAACATTTACTATGGTAGTACCCATGAGATTTAATATAGTCCTGAAAAGACTTGAAGGCCATGCTCTTTAGTTTCCGCTGTTTTCAAGATAATTATTTTACTAAGCCTAAACAAGAGCATACCAAAAATATGTCTGGCCGTTTTGGTTATAATAGTTTTTGTCGTTTCAGCAAATTTTTCAAAGCAAGAATTATTACGGTTTGGGCTAAAATTGCAATTTACCAGAATTTTTTTCATTACGTAATTAGCTAAAACCACATGCTTTGAAAAAATCAGCTAACGTGGAGAAGACGATTGTAAACAAATATGCAAGACAGATTTTTGATATCTACTCTCGTTTAGACATAAAAAATTAATAACGCTGAAAAAAAAACTAGAGAACATGGCTTAAGGGCATGCTCCCCTGTCGACTGTTCCTGTAATATATTTCTGTATGTTAAACAAGAGCAGACAAAACACACATTTTTAGCAATTTCGTTTAGAGAGGATTTGTTGTGCAACTGAATTTTTCTAGGCAATAGATTGTACGTTTTCAACAAATTAATCAATTAACATAATTTTCGTTAGTTACATAGATACTTAAAACTGTGTTATTTACCGACTTGAAAAAAAAATAGGCAACAAGGTTGAAACCATATCAAACAAAACAAATATAACTTTGATACCTGCTCTCGTTTAGACTTATAATATAACTATCGCGAAAAAACATTATATCAAGGCCTTAATATTCTGTATGCATGACAATAACGTCAAGATTGAAAACGTATCTATGTTAACTATACGCACTAAAACATATGTACCAAATTTCAAATTTTTAAAGCAGCCTATTTTAAAAGCGGCTACCGTATGGTTACATTTAAGTATTGTGTGATGTTCCTTTTATTTGTCGCTCTCAGATAATGTGTAAAAACAATATCGTAATATACGGATTTAATGCCGAATTGCGCGCTTCGAAAATCAGCCAGGCATCACGAGCCGAGCTGGAAATACCGTTTTTTTTGTACTCCTTGGCTATTTAGATACAAATATTTATGATGTGTCATTATCTCGCTGTAGTAAATAACATTACCGTGCTATAAATGCATAAATCCATAATATCTGTCCAATATCAATTGCACAATTAGTCATGCATTATTTTAAAATTATGAATATATTCTTGCCTTTTCAGAGCTATCTGGCTTGTAAATATTGGTCACTAATACCGAAGGCATTTTATAATTGTAAAGCAATATAGTAATATATTTTTACAAGTTTGAACTAAAATATTTACGATACATGAACAGAAATCCTAACGCTCTGGGTGAGGCCCCAATTTTTCAAGTCAATAAACCAAAGATTTTTTTTATTTACACCATATAAATCATACATTTGGTTATGAAAAAATATTTCATAATAATCAAAATAATTATTGTAGGTGAACAATGCGTTATTTTACAAAAAAATATAATGCTTATATACATATGCGCAATGTACGACATCACAAAGTTGTATTAATTTTTTTTTTCAAGGCAATCTGGTGATAATCATTAGAGTTCATTACACCAATACGAAAACAAAACCTTCAGAGTTAGGGTTTAAAGGCACAGCTAAGCCAGAGTCGTGCGTTAAAGAGTAATTATTTAAAGGACCTGCAGTTATATCAGTGCTTTGACCTGGAGTCTGACCTCGCCCGAAGTGTTGAGAAACGCCTGCTCGACACTTGAAGGAAGACAAAGGCGAAAGTGCGTAGTGGAGAGGACGCCGAGGAAAGACGGTGGGATAGAGAGGGATATATATAAGGAGAATATAAATGAAGGGTGAAGAGGAGGTTGGTAAGGGAGCGTTCCGTGCCCGACAACAGTACATTAACTTGGCGTTTAAAGTCGCGGGCGGTGCTCTTCGTGCGGCAATTACGAGAAATTAAACCGAGCCCACCCTCCTCTCATTTTCTTTTACTCCTTCATCCCTTTTCCTCCCGCTCATCCAAGATACTTCAGCACAAACCTCCCTTACCAGACCCCCTTTTTTTTTCCTACCAACACCCCTCCTGACCCCCTTTTTATTCTTTATTCCCGCCGGTGCAGGCGTTCCACCGCGGCGCCCCGAGAGCGATCCGAATCAATTTCGCATGCACGGCGCGCATGAATCTCTGCAGCAGCGGGGCATCGTCGGCCAAGTCGCCCACCCACCACCCCTGCACCTTTCCGGCGGCTTAATTCAGCGCCGTTATCGGCCGGCCAAGTGAACAGGAGGGAAGCGGGCCCTGGGTAGATGCATCACCAGCTCGCCGCGGTAGCAGACGGTAGCGGCAGAGCGCCAAAACGGAAATTCTCGAGACTGTTAAAGGGTCCCGGGAGGGGTGTGGGAGGAAGGGGGTGATTCCTTCTGGTCTGGCCAGGTGATTTATCCGAGAGGGAGGGACGAGGAACCTCGCGTAGAGTTTACTCAGGTGCTCCGCGTCCCGGGGGTAGAAATAACCCCCGCACCACGTCCAATGACCAGGATTTGCATGATTACGTAATTGACATCGGGAAGTACCACGGCTGAACTCCGGCCGCCACTTGCAGCCGTGAGCTTTCTGAATTTTTAAATATTTGCCGCCCAAATGCCACACACATTATGAAAGTCTTTAATTAAAGATTGCTTACTACTTTCAGTTTTGTGTTTTTATTCAGCTTTAAATTTAGACTTATCCATAGACTAAATAATATACAATATTCACCAGATATACTATCGTTCATGTCACTAAATAATATAATGGATTACCGTAAATCTAAACAAATGATTGAAGAACATATTAATATTGTATATACGTTTATCACAGCAGCTGTGTTGAAATATATACCTGTCAGTTTTTGCACAAATATATTTATTAATGCATATGTTGTATATTCGTAACATGACGTAAAATTTCATTTCTGCTAAATATAGGCAGTTCAATATTAACGCTTTCTTTAGATAAAGTCTGTAAGCGCGCGGCATTAGTTAAGTCGACTTTCCTGGCTTTTCAGTGCGTTAAGGGCGCCGTCTACCCGCGCGTGAGAGGCTCAAAAGAGGCGGAGCAGTAAGGTCGACCTTGAAGCGCGCATCAAATGCCGCGTCGACTCAACGAGCCAAGCGCTGAACTAGCGTGCAAGCTTCCCGCCGAACGGTTTTTACTATGGGACACTAAGCAGTGACCATATAGTTTTATTGGTGGAAAGTCTGTAACTAAGTTCAGTGCAGGTGGCAATCTGAGTTTCATATACATCCGGTTAGTACATTTTGAAGTACGGCAGACTAAAAAGGCCGTTTTTAGCCATAATGGAGGGCTTAGAAACAGCGTTTTTAATGAGCGTTGCGTCTTAACAATGAGGTTCCGACCACGCCTGAAGTTTGTTTTATTTTCGCACGTTGGCACAATAGGCATGTGTGGAATATTTTCGTAAAAAAAACCTGTTTACGAACACACTGCAACGCATTTGAAGCGTGGGGTAAGCAGCCGCCTTAAGAATGTTTTCCTTTACTGATTTAACTTTGGGGAATTTGATCGTTGAAGTTTAAGGTTTTGCAGCAATTAAGTGTCTTTAAGCGATTTCTGCCCAATGTAGCTTAAACACATAAAGTATAGTTGTTTTGTAAAATTTTATTGTGTGTGTATATATATATATACACACCCGCTAAAGATCTTGATGTTAAGCGCTGACTTAAACCTCTCTCACTTAATCTTAGCAATGTCAAATAATGAAAGAGCCGAGCTAGGGACGTTTAAGATCGTGAGTGATGACTTTTGACGAAGTAGTTACTATATTAAAACCAGTAGTTTATCATTCCGTAATTTGTTAATACAAGCATAGCAGTTTAAAAGTAATAAACGCAGTTTATAGATTCTCCTTTAATAAAAATATTTTAGTGATACCAAAGTGAAATACGTATAGTGAATATTATTCTTAACAAGAAACTATTAACATGTCTTTACTTTATCGTTAATTGATTACAGTAAAAGTGTTCTCTGCCAAACTTACTGCATGTTTATTCAACTGCATCATTTTACAGATGTTTGATACAGAGTATTTATGTGCTTTATAAAGTAGTGGTGAATTTTTACGAAAACTGTTGGGAGCTTATATTTACAGCATATTTTATGTTACATATTTTTTTTCAAAATCTATTATTTCGTATTTATTTTAATTCTTACTATATAGTTAATGATGTGAAGATTTGCGGCCATTTTACAACATGGCAACCATTTTTCAATATGGTGGCTGTAGCACAGCTTTAATTTTAAATACTTTTAGTATGTTGGTAATAAAGGTAAGTACAGCATCTACACAGAATGCCTTGCTTGTGGTAAATTTTTTGGTCGTAGAAACCTAGATTCCCTGCACTATTTATTAAATGACAGATTTAATTGTAAAACTACTCGCTTGGTAGCCTGTTTTACCCTCTCCTTCCCGCCTTACCGGCAGTCTTGCCGGAGTACAATTCTCGCTCAACCCGAAACACACACAAGCGTGCAGAAGGAACGATGTTCCTTTGGGCGCTAACTAACGAGTGAATATCCGGAGGTTGGTTACTCAGCAGTGGTCCCTGGCAGCACTGTAAAGGGCTGGAGTGGATGGGGCAGAGGGGGAAGGGAAGAAGACGGTGTTAGGCCTTGTTTGCGTTTCATCTTAAGTCAGCAAGGGCTCACAATTAACCAAATCCCGCTGCGGATTGTTGACACTTCGCCGTGTAAGCTTGCGTCCTGCGTCTTCCGCACTCTCCCCTTCATCAGCCAACCACCTTAACACAGACTACACGTGCCAGTGAGTTCCAGATCCGCCGTCCGCGGACCTACCAACTTATTTCGCTGCAGGAATGTTGATTTAAGTCACATTTTATGAGATCGAAACCCTTCACCGCAAATTACTTTAGAACTACTGCCTGGGATGATTTTTTACCCCATAAACGATAAACATGCTCAAAAACATTTTTTTGCTATTATTTCAGTTACCAAAATATTGCGTATGAAAAACAAACATTAAATTTATTGTGAAAACAACAACTATAAAGGCTGTCACAATACAAAAATGTTAAGTTTGTGTCTGACACGAAATGTTTTTTCTTGTGTTTATAAATAGTCCTACAATTAAACAGAAATGTAACATTAAATACTGTGTTGCACTTATGAAAATATGATGCGCTATTTCTCATTTTATGTTCTATTTGTTTCATATCCGTTTTGTTTTGCTTGTCATGTAAGACTAGGTAATTATGTGACTTTCAGTCATTTGAGTATGTAGTTGACCTTCAGTTGTGAGCAGGCCAGATTAATTTTTATGTATGTATGTTTTGGATAACGTTATAATGTCATATATATATATATATATATATATATATATATATATATATATATAGGCACATACACATTTGTGTATGCGTAATATGTAAATACATGTAATACATGCAGGATATACATATATATATGTGTGTGTGGATTTACGTATATTCGGCTCAGTTTCATAGAAAAACACCATATCATACATCTAACACTGTAATATTTCCCCAAAAATTCCTAGAGCCAGTGATTTTTGGTGAAAAGATTTCTGCAACAATTTGTTTCAATGCCTTATGTGAACATCTGTTTCTCTGCTTCATTGCCAGTGATTGGCTGTTTTTTTTAACTCTCAGCGTCTGGGGTCCTACCCGTAAATCACAGACGTGTGGTGCCTTGGTAACACTGTTCTGGTTGGTGCATTAAAATGAGCCTCGCATCTATATTATAGTCTGCCAATAACCACGAACCATAGTTGCAGGTGTACACATAAGGTATTGAAACTAGTTGTTGCACAATTCTTTTCACCAAAAATCACTGGCTCTAGTAATTCCCCATGTCTCTATGAACGCGCTTGGACACAGTATCAGGTCTAGGTTACCGTGACATTGCAGGACCATCGGATCTGTAAACAAGTACCGAAATTCAAATCAACTAAATGGATGAAAAAATACTGAAGAAAGAAACAGTGTACACAGCAAGGAATGGCATTTATGCTCCGTGCAACCAAGAAGAAGTGAAGAAAACCACAATTAAGGCACTAAATACGTGTATGAAATTCTCACAGAACCTCAGAATATAGCTCATAACTTTTCAACAGCTGGACAGATTTTCATCAAATGCATCTACGAACCATCCCAATGAAACTAGCTTTCAATTACAATAGGAATAATTGAAATCGGTCTGTTCGTTTTTGGCGTCGCGCTGCGTTAAGGCTTTTAGTTTTGAATAAAGTAGTGTTGTGTTAAAATTATTGTGTAGGTTTGCTTTTATAGGAATAATGGCTAAACGTGGTAGTGCTATGTTACATATTGCTATTTATAAGACAGTAACATGAATTAGTAATAGAAGTGTTAATTATATAAATGATGTTAATATGTGTAATTTAATGTTAGAAGACGTTTAGCATTACTGAGAATAAGGTCGATAAGCTCCAGTATTGTTCAGTAATAAAAAAATAATTAAATTCGAATTAGCAAATTAAGTGTGGATGTATACTAAGTTGGATGGTATTGTTCGTGATACAAGGATGTTAAGGCATGCTGAATATGTTCATAGTTCATAATGCTTATAATGCTCTGAAACGTATTATAAAATTGTTTGAAAATGAAAATATTTTTGGGGATTGGAACTTAAAGAAAATTTCTGGCGGTACACGTTCTACAGCGTAACGTACAGATGTACACAGACAGACTGACAGACATAGCCGTCAAACTTATAACACCTCTTTCTCTTGGCTGGGGGTTAGTAAATAAATAAACGCACAAAAACACTATATATATATATATATAGTTTCATTTTAACAGACATAAACGTGATATTCTGAAACCACAGCCTATAGTTAACACACTAAGCGACTCCTGGGCTGAATTGGAGAGAAAATTTCATTGGCAAAATATTTGTATTCATAATGTGGCAACATGGCACTGCGGTTGGTCCCCTATTGCATTCTACACATGTCTTAATCATCTTACTGACATTGTTTCGAGCTTGCACATTATGGGTGCAGGTTACAATAATGAGTAATTAAACATGTTTCTACGTTTTTTTGACCTAACCATTGAGTACACACGTAAAATATTACATGTATGTGTAGTAGGGACTTTCTCTGTGCAGTGTTGCCACATTATTAACTTAGAGGGCGTGGTACATATTTCAACGCTAACAGCATTAATCTATAAGTGTAGGTTTATTGAAGTCCATTTGCGAAAATTAAACAATAGCAATCCTAGACAATAGTTATAGCTAACTTTTTAAACAAAATTGTTTCCAGTGTTACGAACTTCTGAGGCACAATCTCTGACGCCGGAACCTCGTGCATTTAACTGCAGGACAAGAGATCACGCATAATGAATTAGTAATTCTGGATAAATATTTACTCATAAAGCTGGATAATACCGTTATCTAGGATTGTCATTAAGTATTTTATCCGTACTGGCTTCGAAAAAAGCGTGGAAATCAATTGATGATTTCAGCGTTTTTATATCTACCACGCACTCTTAAGGGCGCCATCTACCCGCGTGGCTCAAAAGCAACGGAGCAGCGAGGTCGACCTTGACGCGTGCATAAAATGCCGCGGAGCTTGAACGAGCCAAGCGCTGAATTAGCGCGCATGCTTCCCGCCGAACGGTTTTTACTATGGGACATTAAGCGGTGACCATATCGTTTTATTAGTGGAAAGTGTGTAGCATAGTTCAGTGCACGTCTATATCTGAGTTCCACATACATCCTGTCAGTACATTTTGAAGTACGGCTGTCCGAAAAAGAGGTTTTCAGCCATGTTTCAGCCAGTTTAGCCCAGGATTCCCACGTTGCACAAATGTTGCGGTTGTTTCTGGTCATCCTGTACACATACGTATAGTCTACTCTACACATTATTGGATTATTATACGTAACCTTTTACAATACTAGAGTTTTGGGTTCCTTATACATGGGTTAAACGGTTATCATTGTTTTACACTTACTCCTCACAAACTGCAATTTCGCAGATACTATGCTGTGTAGATGACATTCAACAGCTGTCTTATTTGTTGAAATGGAATATACTTTTAGACTTGTTACATTTTGGTGAACAGTAAGGTTCTGTTTACAATTTTTGTAAACATTAACATCTATTCATTCAACCAATTAGTCTGTTTCAAAATCTATGTTAATTGAAACAGCATAATTTAAAATGTTTTAAGTTGATAATGTAAAATTATAATGTTTGAATTAAACATAATTGCTTGTCTTTACTTAAATAAAAACAAATATATATTTTTTCAATTTACCTTCCCAAGTAATACATTTTACATATAAATTAAAAGGCTCCTTAAGTCATGTTTAATACGTTATTGTTCTTTTTTCTTATATTAAATACTATTCTTAGTCATAACACTATTGATAAACATTGAGGGGTTGTTTTAAAAAATAAATTATTGGTTTAAATTTCCATGTTGTGGACTATCATGCAGTTGGACTTTTCTGGATTTATTTTTTGTTTTTATTTATTACACTGTAGTGTAAACTGACGGCAATAAAATTGTTAGGGACAAATTTTATGTCTAAGCCATGTGAAATAATATCGTACTTATTACAAAACTGCCACAGTTGATGACGTCTAAAAAAATTCTACTTCAAAGTTATGTTGTGGTTGAGTACCTATTATATCCCTTACTCAATACAACACACACAGTTTTGCTTTAGACAACATACGCCAGTAAAACCTAAATACACCATCAACTTTTTTCTTCAAGATTTACTGCGTACTTTGGATTCGTCGCAACCCTATCCGTTCCTTCTCTTGTCGTCCGTAATCCCGCACTTGTGATTTGGTGTCACGTTTGCGAGAAAGACGAAAAATATCAACCGATTGATCTTTTTTTTTCCTTGTGGGTGGGAAGTATATAAGTTCAAAGCTCTGCGCATTCCGATAGATTGACTTGGCGAAACGAAGTCTCTGGCAGAAGGAGAAAAGAGGGACTCCGTGTCTTTTGATTTCCAGGCCGTCGGCGGGCGGAAGTGGAGCAAGAGCGGAAGAATGCGCTTGGAGGTGTGGCTGAGAGAAAACTGAATAGACGAGAAAATTCAAGCAAGGTGAAAGGTAGGAATACAATAGTGAAAAAAAATTTCCATTTTAGGTACGTGAAACCGAAACACCTCGCTCGTCTTCCTCCGCCATTTGGGCGCGGGCAATCGGCTTTCTCCGTTCCGTAGAAGAAACCGTTATTGGAGTCGCAGGAACTCAGAGTGCAGGAGCGTGACTGAAATGTAAGTATGCAACACTCCAGGAAATTTTCCAATTTTTATTTTCAAGTAGCAGAGTTTCACGCATTTACCTCTGACACAGAATATACAAACATTTTGGTAAATGTTTTCCAACTGAATATTCACCTGTTGAAGAGTACAATTTCGGTTACGTCTCATAGGAGATACTTTAACAAACAATTCCTTCCAGACTTTTACTGTTTAGAATAAATATCTTAATGCGCTTTCTCAGGGTAGGTTCTCTGGTTTCAGTATAACTTGCTAGTCTTATTCTGTATCATTGTAGCATTAAAACACTTTAAATAATATAATATCTTCGTAAGAAGTATGTTATTTTCTTCATAATCGTCAGAACTGCATAAAGAAACCTGTTATAAAAGATCAATTACAGGGGTCATATAATTGTTAATTATCAAAATTTACTTATGCCCTTCATATTAAAATGATTTATAGTTTTTCCTCGCACTAAAAACGTTGAAAACGTACCCAAAAACTTAGATGTTTATATAACAGAGTACAGAAACTATGTTAAGATTGAATTTAAAAGAGAAAGATTACAATGATAAAGATTTTAAAAGAATAAAATTTTTAGGTGCTACTCAACGAATTAGTTTACTGTCTTGAAAATGATTTTAGTTTTATGAAAATGTAATTTTATAATTGGATTTGACATATAGCTACATAAAAAGTGTCATTTAACATCAACACTTCAGCATTTTAAACTTTATTAAAACAGGTAATCACCATAAACACAAAAATTATGACTTTAACAGTGGAAGGCGGAAGAGGGGGTGTGATTTGCACTGTTTTTATATTGGCCGATATATATATATATATATATATATATATATATATATATATATATATATATACGTATTTTGGTTAACCGAATTCTCTGTATTTATTCGATAAATGATAACGTTGCAATAATGAAGAAAAATAAGTTTAGGTGGTTTTATTTTTAGTTTACGTCATAAATAATGCAGTTACGTTTTCTGCTCAATACAAATTTACCAGCAAGCAGGAATATTGCTGTAGGTACATTTAATAACGATATGGCAATGTATCGGCGGGCTTCTATCTGTACTAGCAATCCATAGGTTGCTTTTACACTTATAGGTAATAGAGGTAATTTTTACCACAAATATTTATTTTGTAAAATTCTTTACTGTGGCCTATAATTTTATAATTTTACTTAGCGAACTACCAATTTTTTAATGACGGTCAGTAGAATATATAAAATCATCGATACTTAAATTTGATGATAAAATATAGCCGGCTGATAGAAAGTTGCCCTAGCTGATACACAGATATCCAAAATGACCATAGCGTTTTAAAAATCCAAGGACGTTTCTGTCCGGTAATATTGGCGATTCTCAGCGAGAATAGTCTATCAGTGAACAATTAGCTTAATTTTTTTACTGCTGTCCTACTGAGTTGCTGGTATCACATAGGATTATTATTTCGTCACATAATTACGTTTGATTAATCGTATATTAATAGGTAATGAACATGAAACCATTAAATTTTTTTCGCGTAACATAATGAGTTTTGGTATTTCAGCAACATCCCCGTGCTTCCCAAATGTGTAAAACTGGTGCTACTTCAGCGAGAAAAGACCGTAAATCGTCGTGACGGGAAGTGAGTGGACTGAACATTGTACTGAGAAAGAACAATCACAACCCTTGTATCTATAATGGCAAAATATTTGAACTAATTTTAAAGTATTTCGATTTCTGAGCGAAATGTGAAATGTAAAAACAAATATTTTCTTGTGAAAGTAAAATAAGTTTAGCAAATGAACTAGACTTGACAACGACATGTTTGTTCAACGTTCATTCAAAATAAATATCTTGTTTCGAAATATATCTACGTTTAGTTTGAATTCCCCAACCAAAACTTTGCATTTGAACAGGTAATAGCCTAGTCTTCATTTATAGCTTGGGCGTTATTTTAAGTTTCTGTTTGAAATATCTTTATATCAGTTATTATAAGAATTAATAATAATGAAAGGATTTAAACAGAAAATTAAAAAACACGTATGCTCCGTACAAAACAATCACACACATATAAGTATATACGTGCTGCAATTATTTATAGAGTTTACAAGACAAGACAATTAAAACAAGGTTCGTTTATGAAAATCGATCAGTTGTTCTTAATAAGTTTCAATACAAGTAAAACACACGCACTGGAATTCATATCTATATCATTCCTTATGTTAATTTTTTACTATTAAAAACTAAACTCTACATACATCAAAACAAATAGTTTGCTGTGCCAATGAAGTTTCTTACTTTAGGAAAACAAACTAAGAACTAAATAGTTTGGTTTCAGCAACAAAGCATGTTTTTTATTAGTTCGTTGCACTAAACAAATTTAGATTTAATTAAATTTTATAGTTCTCTTTCAGTTTACACCACTACAGCCCCATTAGTTAATAAAACTAGACAGTCAGAAAAAGCAAAAGGAATATCAAAAGACGTAACACGTTTACGTTTAAGTTTTGAAGTGCGCGGAATTAAAGAATTTTCCTCCAAATATGTGCAAATAATTTATTTGACTTAAAGGAAGGAAAACACAATAGAACTCTTTGTAGAGAAGATACTTCAGAGGCATGCATATATTGACCTATGTGGTACCTTGCTTAATAGATGTGTAGACACCTGTGGCTATACGTTGCAGCGTAAGAGTAAGTTATACAAAAGAAGGCTAAAAATTGAAGCTAAGCTATACACTAGTTCTGCGAGGAAACGTTTGCAAGGACGGGGTGGAAAGATACACGAGTTAAAATTGCACGTCCTGTATCTTTAGCTAGAAACTGATGCTCCCTAGTTAGTATTTTAAATTATCGGAGGAACTGCATAAATATATTATACTTAAACACATTTCTTTAAACAGGGTGGCTAGCAAAACCTTTAAAAATAATTCCCTTACTTTTCCAGGTCAGCTGCTCTTATTTCCCAGACCAACAAAATATCAATAAAATTAACCAGGTTGTATAATCGCGGCAAAAAAAAATTTTTGAGTACATATTACGAATCGCTAACATCAGTTCACCGTGCAGAAATTCTATCATAATTATGTTCGGTATTTACAAAGCAACAAAGTCCTAGGAATATTCAAATACAACATTGTTCACTTATGTCTATTCACTTTCCACTTTTAAAATGCTGTGGTTGTGAAGTTACGGAGAGAAAAGCTCTCGGTACCAGAATTAAAAGCATTTATAAAGTGGCCTAAAAATAGTGGTGTAATACTTGGTCACTACTCTTTTAATCCCAAAAACATACTGTAATGTGCATCTGTTGTTTTTGAGAAACTTGGTTCAATGATTCGTCGAAACAAACTACAACTTTCTTCCCCTCTAGCATTCAACTCATTTCACCCATTAAATACGACGCAAGACCAAATGTAACGTAAAAACTTATCTCGCTCTAACTGAAGTTTCTTTGCTGTGACACTAATCTGGAAACATTTTTGGTGCACATGGTACAGATTTTAAAAAAGCATCTAGGCCTACCTTCACAGTTTAAACTCCCCGCCTACTTAGTGTTTTCAGCATTCAATATGGCTCATATCGGAACGCCGGCCAATGTTGCTTAAATAAAAATTAACATTGCACGAATTGCACCTTGCCGAGTTATCACCAGGATCTTCGCGATTCATTTAATAGTAGTAGGATCGGTTAACCAATACAGTCTGTTTTTTCCTGTCATTACTATTTTTTCCTAAATTAATTACGTTGTGGAAATAACACTCATTGTACATACATTTCCGGATATTTTAATGTGCTTAATCATGTTCGTAAACTCAAACGAGATCACGTTATGCTGTAACTTTTTAACACACCTTTGTCACTGCACGAGCCAAAAAGTTCAGGGGTGTTCCTCCATTACGCGGTACGGTAGATAAAATACAACTTAAATGTAAATCCACGGACTTCAGACATGTTCAGAAGATAGTAATACTCGCACGAACCAAATAAAAAAATATTCGCGCCACGCCAAGTAAACAATAAACAACCAACAACGATTAACGAACGTATCAGCATGGCGCATGGAAAGAACAATAGCGAACTGTGAATCCTATGTTGCCAAGTTCTACTAAGAAATTTTGGGGAGAAACACCACAATTCTTTAAAACCCACTTTATTAACTAAAAATTCAATAAAATTTACGGCATTTCGCAAATAATACGCAAAGAACACTACGAGAGCACGGCCATTCTAAGACTGTGCACAAGAGAGTAATTGTTTACCACTGTGGAAACTTGAAAACATCACTACACATTGTCAGGGAAACCATTGGTCTGGCAACACAGGCGGGAACCACTGATAATTCTGGTACAAAGCGCCTAAATAATTGTATTTGAGACGAAAAACTAATACCACGCATCAAATCTTCTGTTTCACACAACAATAATATCGGTACGAAAACATATTATATAACTTAAAAATTGGAATATGTACCAATAAAATGGTACGTTGTGCTTGCAAAAAATGTTCGTTTACTAAATTTTTAAACTACAGTTTTTTTTATTTTTATTTTTTAAGAGAATTCCCTGACTTCTCCAGACGTCTTAAATTCCCTGCCTTTTCCCGATTTTCCCGGTCGCTCGCTACCCTGTTAAAACTGCGTCATGTGCTTTACATTTCTTGTCAAGAAACACACATTTGAAATTTCATAGAGAATAATTATGATTTGTACTTAACCTTCAGAGGAAAGCTACTTCTACTCGTTGGATCAAAGTCCAAACATTTACAAACAAATTAACCCACATTCTATCCCGCATTGCACCATTTCATGCATGAAGCTACTGCAATTAAATAATAATCTGGGAAATGACCCATACGTTTCACTAATGTGATCAAGCGCATTTGATTTTGCTGTAGCGTATGCGATATGAAACACATTTTATAGATCGACAAACAGCGCGACGAAACTTGTATGCCAGTAAGTTTAATACGCTCCAATTTTTGCAGAGGCTCGTTTCCAAAAGGTTGCATTCTATATTCCCCGCATTTAATGCTGATAAGCAAGGAAGCTACAAGAACAAAATTGCCATGCAGTTGGACGGTCCTATCAAGGCAAAATAAAAGAGAATTAAAAACAGGATCACTGTTTTTTCCCGTATTCTGAAAGGAAACACTTAGATATTCCCTAAATGTATGTATTTTTTGCTGTTGTTTATATAACTATACTGTGTTACGTTTTGCTCTTAAAATCACAAATCATGTAATGCTGGAACCACGATAGCGCGACAGATGCAACTTAAAGGGCACGATACGAAATTTAAAATTCTCGAAATTGTGAACACTTAGTTTGGCTGTCACGCGACAAGTACGGAAAAAAATTACATGTTAATAGTTCCTTACAACTACACATTAACCGCTTGCACGAATGCCATTAAAGTTCACACTGTTGTACTATTTTCCGTTTATTTGTAATAAACGTTCCGCATTCTCATGTGTGGAAGTAGAGATACAAATACACGTCTGCGTATAAAGTATATGATTTGCATATAATAACAAACAAAAAAATCCCGTAAAATAAATAAATTATATTTGCTACCAACTCATTCGTTGCACAAAAAGTTGGAAACAAAGTAAAATTCCTTTTATCATCCCTGCCATGTCCGTGACACGAATAAAATACAAATACTTTCTATTCGAAATTTGCGTCGCGTTTGCTGTTTCTCCACACTGACGCCACAAACGCCTCGTGACTATGAATGGCTAGTAAGTTATTTTATTCGCGTCGCAACCTTCGCGTCGCATCTTCACGCTGTTGTGTTCCTAGCATAATAGTAATCGAATCCCTAGATCACAGTCAAGCTGTGATGAAGCGTAAAGTGTTGCTGGGCATACTGAGACAAATAATCACTAGATTCAATGTTTTAAGGCAAAAAGATTATTGCAACATTTGGTTTCTGCTACATCGTCTGTGATTGAATGATTTTACTCTCACTTGCCTTGGCAAATTACAGACGTACGTAGTAACAATGATCTTATTAAAATTGGTGCAGTCAAATGAGAGATGTGTCTGAAAAAACACACGCTGCCAATAACCTTAAAGGCGAGCTGCCGATGTGCATGTAAGATACTGAAACAAAGAGGGGAAAAAATATTTTCGCGACAAAATCGTGGCCCTACCAATGGACTATAAAGAACTCACAGTTGCCTGTGGGACCGTTATAATGGTAAGTTCAGGTACACTCCACTGTCAGCAGCGTACAAGAGGCAAGGAAATAATTCTCCAGTAAAGCCCATTATACAGTGACACGTAAGCGAATACGTGTCACAAGAATGCAAACGCAAGACACTCCGAGTTTTTTTTCTACAATGTGACGCAAGCGGACACGGATACTCATGCGGAAACGCAAGAGCGTTAATCAACTCCGAACTCTTACGTACCCGTGCTTGCGTGTAGCCAATAACAATCGAGCATTTCGTATTTCGCTTCCATTTTTTATCACAGCATTTTTACACGCTGAGTTTTCACTGTTAAAAATTAAATTCACCTTCGCGCACAGCATTCACAATTATTATTTGTGACTATAGAACACTTACGGTGAAGTATCATTTCAAAAATTATAAGTGCAAAAAACATTTTATTTGGCAAATATTGATTCAGTTTTGTAATGATAAAATCATGTGGTGCAGAACCATTTTAAAAATTATAAGTACACAAAAAATTTTCTATTTGTAGTATATTGATTTAATTTTATAATAATAAAATAATGTGGCTGTTAACATTTGTGTTTCCAGTAAAATCCATTATTATTTATAACATACTAAACAACATACAAATTTTAAACTTATTTTTTACTAATTTCGGGAATTGACATAACAATTTTTTTAGTTTAATAGGCTGCGAGTCCGTACGTTTACGATATGTTTCATTTATTATAGATAGAGATGATGGTATATCGCGAAAATGTTTTGTGTCAACGTACCCTCGAAAACGCTGTAGTGTTTTGTCACATTGTAGTCGTATGCCAACCAATAACATGCATCAAGTATCACAATATCAGGATTCTTATTGGCTCAGTCGAATAGGATAGCAGCTGCACTTACAAGCTAAAGCCAGTAATCTTCTGGTAAGTTGAACATGCGTTGAAATCCAGCAAACAGTCAAGTTTTCCCGCGATAAACCATCATCTCTAATTATAGAATATAAAATTCACACCTTACGCTCAGTTAGTTTGCAAGTTACGTATCCGCTTTCGTACTCTTCCGCTTCACTGTAGAATGGGCCTAATACACCTCGGTGTCAGCAAAACAACTTCCCGATCTCCAAGTGTACTGTCGAATCTTTTACTGCAGCCTACGGACATTACCACGCTTAGTCAATGCAGTCAAGCAGTTTTACCGCTTAAATTTGTGAGGCACACTGAGGTTTGACATAAGTTACGTTACAGTACCTACGCCCTTAGCCATTGCGCCAGATTGTACAAGCTGAACATATATATGTGTGTGTACTAATTTTTTGTAAGCTCTTTCATTAAGGTCATGCTTCATTATTTATACTTTCTAGTGATACTATTATTTATTTATGTCTAAAAGAGAGCATATATCAAAAATATTTTTGACAGTTTTATTTAAAATCGTTTTCTCCATGTTGGCTGATTTATTTTTCTAGGCAGAAAATACTATAGTTTTGCTAATTATGTAATCAACGAAATGAAAACAAATTGGCTTTTTTGTCAAAACCGTTTAATTTATTGTTATAAGAAATTAAGTATAATGTCAAAAACGATTTTAAAGAAAACGACCAAATATATATTTTATATATGCATTCGTTTAAGCATAATAATAATAATAATAATAATAATAATAAAAACAGTAGGAACAAGAGTAACGAATATATTGTTTACCTATTGCCATTGACGGATAATAAATTTCGTTTCTTATAATGATTACGTCTCCATTAAACGAAATACATTTTAAACGTAGTAAACTATTATATTTCCTAGAATCCTTAAAATAAAATAACTATAAAAATTATTATAACGGTTATATGTGCTTAAACGGCATAGTTATAAATAAGAAATTGAGACGTGCACACTAATCGTGAACAACTTTGAATCATGCCATGTCAAATGAAATATAGATTCATGGCAAAATTTTAATACTCAATGCATCGTTCAATGAATACCGAGAGTCTCGCCCGGAGGACTGGCTGACGACGACAATGCAATCAGGTCAGTACTTGCACAAGTCAAGGGCCTCAGCGGTTCTCTCCACCTGCACTGATGTGTAGCGATATAACGCAATGTACCGGAGGAATCCGGGTCTGTCGTCTACAAGCCTTCCAGCCGTCGGCAGCTCGCAAGGATAGTCCTAGGTCGAAACCCACGACGTGCCACCGTCCGTCGATAGCCGAGCACATTCATCATCAGCCTATGGCGTCATGCTGTCAGGTCTGAGGTGTACAAAGGGTCACCCATCATAGTGTAGAACCTGGACATAACTAATTAACCAGTCGTTCAAATATATATATATATATATATATATATATATATATATATATATATATATATATATATATATATATAGTACAAACGTGTGGTTATCTGCAATGCAAACTATGTAGAGTAAAGCCACCGTGTTCAGATAACGTGTTTCAGTTAACCGTAACCCTCACCGGAAGCATTAGCCACTTAAAATAGTTTCAGTACAAAGTGCTTACCTCTGACTCAGCCAACCCAATGCCGTCAACTTGTGTGTAAATCAGGTTAAAAAATGGTTTTATAACATTCGTAGTAAGTAACAAATAGTATGGTTATGTAATTCCATGTATACCGTGTAATGCCTTTTATAAACTTTAGTATGCCTACTTAAAATTCAAAACATTGTTCATTATTGTAAACATTTTGCCTAAATTTATATAAATGTATATACTACATATTTTTTTTGTTGAACATTTTAATAATTCTTCCTAAATTCAGAAGGAATGTACCTTGTGTTATAAATAATAGTAATATTCCAACCGTTACAAATAATCAACAATAAAAACAAATTTTTGACTAGATTCTAAGAAGTACTGATGTATTTCGAACACCATATATCGCGCTTCAGTAGTAGTATTACAGAAAATATTTCTGGTACTCAAGAAATATTTTTAAAGAACCAAAATCCGCCTCGTAATTATAAATCAGTGATGTTACACGACATGAGGAAATGTGTGCGTATTACTCTTAAAACTGCGATTATTTCTCTCGGTATATTTAGTTTTCAGTTTCGAGGCTAATTTTAATATTCATAAATATTTTAGTTCTGATTAAGTATTTTGTACGTTTCAAAAGTTTCAAATGTTACAAACAATATATAACTTCTTTGTAAAGTACATTATTTAATTTAAAACAAATATTTTGACGCAATGCTTTTATTCTAGATAACAGGTAAAAATTCTTAAGCATACGAATGTTTGTACAGAACTTGCACATGCCATACGGTAGCTGCAGTTGGCAAATCACGCTTGACGAGTTAACCGTGAAAGGTTCTTACACCAACTGCAAAAACAGACGGCCACGCAGGCCTCGGGGTTTTTGCTCGAGTTTTTGCTCGTTACGCACTGCCCGCCTCAACGCTTTGAATGTGGTATGTTGATATGCTTAAACACCTCTGGCGTTTTCGTATAGAAAGTTCGTATACGTGCAGTTAATCGACTCATGTCGGGCGCCCGATTTAGGCCATTCGCGTACAAGATGTCAAAAATTATCTTTCGTTGAAAGTACTCGACATATTCTGTACAGAAAATAGTTTCGAATGTTAGTTAACAAATTTTAAAATTAACACGTGTTTGTTTCAGACGAACAACTGACAATCGTCTTCTTCTACAGTAATGTCAATTTAAAAAAAATCGTGTGGCCTTAAAGATTTTCTTTATGAAATCCTTATCATACAAAATACCCTTTACGTATATCTGTATCTGTATGGTCGTTACGTTTGAAAATATAAGCTGGAACTATCCAGTAGGCTTACATAAGTTCGCAATTCGATGTGTTAAGAAACATATTTTATTATAGATTAAATTAATATTATTATTGCCTTATGTACTGTATACATTAAATATTTGTCCTTTTCAAACGTTCGGTACTTAAAATCTATTTTTTTTTTTATTTTTGTTGAGTTGTAGTTATCAAGTGAACAGAAACAGTGATATAATTTCCACAAAGTAAAACAAATCTTTTTTGTATAATAATCTGAATTGTTACAATATTTTAATTTTTGGGTAGCCGCTATACGTATATTATAACAAATTATCCAACTAAAATTATTGTGACAACGATGGACTACTTTCCACGATTTCAAAACCCTACTGGGAAATTTAGTACATAAAAATGTAATGCAATCAGATAAAAGGATACGTTCACAATTTTTAATAAATGTGTATCTCATAAAAGGACTATGTTTTCGAACAGCCAAAAATGTAGAAATTTTTCCTCCTGACTTTCGCAATGGCAGGTGTTTTAATTATGTTTGTAAGTGCTACATAAATACGTCAAGCTGTGCAAAACCATTTGCCACCAAATATTTTGCTTTGTGAAAATTATATTCCTTTTAGCATATAATTAATGTCCGTAATCACACATAAGCATAAAACATCAAACTGGATAGTACCAACGTCCTTAAATATATGTCCTAAAATTCTGATAAGAAATTATACGACTGAAGATAAAATTTACTTATTCGATGCTCAATGAATTGTACCTTTCTCACAACCATACGTTAGAACTTTATTTGCTAAAACTGTATATAATCTCAGCAAGGTTTCTAAGCAAGGTTTTTAATTTAAATGTTACGTAGAAGGTGCAGCAAATATACTAAGTTTGTACAGTGTTTTTGATTTCTATGTCAACTGTCATCGTACAAAATTAAACGCACTAATTTCAAAACCATTAACTTCTTTAGCCTCCAAACAAATTAATTATTTGTTGTTCTATCAAATTTGTTTACATTCAATACAAAATTGATATATTAAATGGCGCATTTACGCTTGTTTTCAATCCAGAAATCTAAATTTTTCATTTCATTAGAAAACCTAGATTCACTCTAGGCTACTACAGATATATAAAATCACTTGTATAAATAATTCTAGTCATTGAGAGGTATGGGAATGTACGATGTCGAATGTACATCTGGAATACTCAATCGTCGATATCATCTAAACTACTCGTCATACTTCGATGGGATTTTTTACCAAGTAGATATTCTATTAGTGAACATTTATTTATATAGCACTGGGCGGTAGTACGCTTTTGTTTCGAGTAAAAATTAAAATCTGTATTTATCAAAATAATGGATTAAAACGACAAAATTCATAAAAATTTAAAACTGTTATTTTTATAATTTTTAGTACGATAAAATCCAGGACTTTGTAACAGCCGAATTTCAGTAATATTCACCTTTTCATTTTAAAATAACTTTACTGTCCGAAAACCCTTGTGCGAGTGTTTTACGGACGTTAAAATTATTTTAATATCAAAACGAAAATAGTTTTTAATTTCAGTTATTAAAGAATCCTAGATATTATGGTTCAAAAATTTAAAAAATTGCTGTTTCCATTTTTGTGGATTTTGTTGTTTCAATCCCTTACTTTTCTAAATACAGTTTAAAATTTTTGCTTAAAAGCAAAGCATACTACCACCCAGTGCTGTATAAATAAACGTCCGCTTATCAAATATCTACACGAAAAAAATCCCATCGAGTTATGATGAGTAGTTTGGATGTTATCAACAATTGAGCATTCCTGTCGTTCGCTCGACATCCTACCTTTCCAAGTCTCTTAAGTAAAACCGTTATTTTCATTCTCTTCCTCATTGATGATGATGTGACATATAATACGTGATCACGAACGGGCGTTCCGAAAGTGTGCTGGAACTTCTAAAGTCCTCACAAACTCCTCAAAAATGCAGTTGATATTACTAATGTTGTTGTCAGGACACGTAACTTCATATAGGCAACCACAGCGATCATTCGATGCACCATTCTTCTTAAGACCTCGCTCTTTAGTTTTGCAGTGGTTTCGAAAACATATATTTTTTTAACACGAATTAATTCATGTATCAAAAATTCATCCGACAGTTTTGACACTTATATTATATCATTGTTTGTAGCTGAATTTTTCTGTTACAATACACCAAACTGATTTTTAGATTTTCGCCTTTGAAATATCATATATTTTGTTGTCAAAATAAGCCAATATGAAGCAAAATATTTTTTTTGCTAGCAGACGGTACCTTATTTTAAAAAACGCTCTGCTAAAATTGTGTATCGTATGACTGTATACTATAAAGGAATTCCTTGTACCTATACCGGCAGTTCCTGCACTGAAAATATGGCAAGGCCTACAAAAATCGTAAGTTCGCCGGAAATTACTATGCAAAGATCACAACCTGTGAAAAGTATTTTTCTGGAATAAAGTGAATATTCATAATAATTGCGTGCTTTAAAAGGAAGAATTATTACTGAACTATATATTGAATGTATACAAATAAATACTAAGCAGTATGTAATTTATGGTGGTCTAGGGATAAGGTGCGTAAATTCTAAGCTTCGGATTAGTGGTTCGAAACTTACCACTTACTGAGATTTTTTTTATTGTTTCAAAATAATTGTTTGATAAATAAGTTCAGTATTATTTATGAAGTACAATGAACGTTTAAATTTATTTTTTTCCTTATTGAAAGTACAGCTGCAAGGCTAGTCCTTGTAATTTTACAAACCTATACTTTGTGTTTTATTACAAGGATAACCATTGTAGTTTTACAAGGAATTTCTTTGGCAACTGGGTTTCCAAGGCTTTTCTTTGTAAAAGTACAAACATTTTTTTACAGTGTACACTGTCTCAAAATTTTCAAAGTATTTGGTTCAAAATGTTTGAGTTATTTGCAATTGTTTAAAATAAATGAAAGATCATGGCGGCCGCCTAGCTGGCGCTCAAATTGCGTGCAGCGTGTGCGAATTTACGTTATTTTCCCTCTTCAACGACCAGTAAACATGCGTCTACAATGCTTACCTACGAAATGAATGCACACTTAAAATTACGTGTGAATATGGCATTTAAAACACGAAGCAGATTTCAAGAATTATTTAGTTTCTGCTGTTTTAGCGAGTTTATTTTTTTAAACTAAGTGATACAAGATTTTGAAAAGTACCTTTGACAGTTATTTTTTCAAAACGTTTCCACCATGTTGGCTCAGTTTTCCCAGGCAAACTATTATAGTTTTATCTAATTACGTTTTTTTATGAAAATTTTATTGATTGACTTACTAGGTGAAATTTATAATTTCATGCCTCGGAAAAATTACCTATATCAGCAAGAACCATTTTAAGCAAATTTGCCAAAAAAAGATTCGTGATATGTGCTCTCGTTCAGTGTTAAAAAAAATTAGTATACCAAAATTGTAGAAACGTGGGAGTATGGCCCTCAAATATGGATGAAATCAGCTTTTTGTCGGTGTTTCTCAATATATTTGTCGACTACTAGGATCGTATGAACATAAGATTTACAATTACAATGGCCTTTGCTGTAGGGACGTGTTTAATAAAATGAAATGGTCACCGCTTAATGTCCCACAGTAAAAGCTTTACGGTGGGAAAACACGTTTACGACTTCGGGCGTAGAGGCGACACCAGAATACATGAGCCGGCTGGAGTCGCTCGCAGCACCTTATAGACAGAGCTGATGGTATATCGCGAAAATGTTTTGTTCCAACAATCTCTTGAAAACGCTGTAGTTTCTTGCATTTCGATGATGCACTACTGACACAACGTAGCTGTAGCTGCACGGCCACAGCCGTAGCAGCAACTAGCCGCAGTCCAAACCACGGGCAGGTACAGCTGGTAAGCTGAACGTATGTTGAAATCCAGCAAGCAGTCAAGTTTCATCACGATATACCATTATCTCTGCTCATAGATTTTCTTCTCACAGTCACAAACACACTCTTTAACAGGCAGGAAGCGATGGAGATTAATGTGTATCAGTAGCAGGTCTCTGGTCATACGGACATCCCATGCTCTGGCCTGCCCCCGCATAGCCACACTCCTTAGTGGTCCAACTCCGTCAAGTCAGGCGTTTCCAAAATAACCTCCCTACCAAATCCCCTCCCCAAACCGGGCCTCTTGGGGCGGAGAACGCTCGCGGTTTTATGAAACTTGCGCAAATACCATGCGTGGTTGGTGAAGGCAGAAAAAGAGGCGTAGTGTGTTAGGGGAAGGATGGGGGGATCCACTGGAGTGTTCCGGCGAACGCGTATCTTCAGACAAACCCCCTTCTTCATGCCCGGCAAATACTTCGGGCACGGGGCAGAACAAAGTGTTGGGATGGAAAAGGGGGCGGGGTGAGTGGTCGGGGAGACGAGAGAGACAGAGAGAATAAAAGGATCCCTCCCGATATTTGATCTCGATGCTGCGAAACTTCGCCTTTCAATAAGGTCGGTAGAAGCCCAAGGGAGCAGGGTGGGGTTACGGTAGGGGTGGTGGTGTTGAAGAACCTGAGTTGAATCCGTCAGGATGCCACTACTGAAAAAAATTACCTTGTAAATAGGTACCATACCTTTTTATTTAGGTATAGAATTCCAGATTGGCTGTCGATAATATTTAGAGGAGAGTGTACTTTACTCAATATATATATATATATATATATATATATATATATATATATATATATATATATATATATATATATATATCCCATGAAACATTTAAATAATTCAGTACAGGCAAATGGCTAAACATATCGTAACAACTAATACAGTACGTAAAAGACACACTTTCGAAGTTTAATTTGTACGTGGTGTCGACAACTTTGTTTTGGAAAACCCCAACAGGGACGCCACCGACCGTAGTTGCTGTAAAAGTTGCCAATTGGAAATTAATAACTGGGCTTTCTTCTTCCAACAAGATGGCGACCTTTCACATTTCCACAATTGTGAACCAGATCATTGGAATGGGGAGTTGTTACGTCACTGGATAAGCGCTACTCCATTGGCCACCACGGTCGCCGGACTTGACGTCTTGCGATTTTTCTTGTAGGGTTACATCAAGGATAGTGTTTATGCTCCACCTCTAGCACAGAACCTGTAAAATTTACGATACCGCATCGCAGCAGCTGCCATATCACTCCTATGCTGGGGCAGGTCGGGGCAGAATTGGACTACCGACTATAGATGTGTGCCGTGTGACAAAGGGTGTAGACACAGAACAATTTAATAAACACAGTATAAAATTTTCGGTTTTAGTCTTTCACATACTGTATCAATTATTACGTGGTTCTTGACTATTTATCAGTACCGAACTTTGGAAAAGTTTTATGGGTCTTGTAATTTGCCTGCACAGCACATATTGTCATTAGCAAAAAAGAAGAATTTCTCTTGCTATTCAAACAAAATAATGTTTCCTTCAACTATAATTATCTTCGCCGGACTCCGTAGCGTGGTCTGTAGCCTGCCGTCCTATTGTGCAAGAGGTCCTGGGTTCAAATCCCAACACATCGACGGATGTTTCTGTCGTTTAGTTAGGTTTAGATAGTATGTAGGCTGTCACTTATTAAGCCTAACGACACAAAACTGAGGGATGTAAATAAACATTATAAAAAAATAAGAAATATGTATTTTTTTTTTTTTTTTAGAAAGTAATTCCCGAGTCCACTCCTCTTGATTTCAACTTCGGCCGTGTTCCTATTGACATTTATAGTTTGCAAAATTGTCACGAGACCCGATTTAGGATGTTCGTCGGAATAGTTACAAATTGTGTGGATGGCAGTTAGATACACGAAATATGAACAGTGTTCCAACAAATAATGCTAACTAACTACTAAATATCTGACGACAACACGATCTTCGTCAGGGCAGTGCTCTGTCTATTAAATATAACACGGTCGAAATAATGTATACGTCATTTTGCAGCGTGTAGCGATTGTCATTAAAAATGTATCATGGAGGGCATATCTTGCAAATTGCTGCATCGTATCGCGTGAAGTACCGATATGCCTAGATTGAATAAATGAAAATGTAATAACATTGTATGAAGCTACTACACTTTTAACTCTGAAACTACACGGGTTTTGAAAAATATTTTTCATTTTGATAAAAAATTGTTGACATTATTATGCAAAAAAAATTATTAGCGGCACATTACATGTCTACTGAGCGGAAATGAACACTAACATTTTAAAACAATGTCTTCTCAAATATTAACCTCATAACTATTGTTTGAATAGTAAACGACCGGAACTAACATATGCAAATACTACTAAGTGATTTGTCTATAAACAGAAATTGTTACGTTTTCTGTAGTTAGGCCGAGTTCAATAATCGTGTTTTTAAAACCTGTCTTTGAAAACGTGGATAATACTGCAGTTATTGTTATCCCATTACTAAGGGCGCTGCCTACCACGGAGCCTTGGCGGAGAAAGAATAGGATTTTACATGCTAAATTATTTTCAATGGCACTCAGTCACCTTTTGTAATATTGCTTCCGGACAAAAACCATTTTCTGTGCCGAGAAAAAAAGAATATTGCTGCGTAAATAAAATTGTAGACAAGAAATTATGAATAGCCATTTTCGAGTGTTTTTTGTGTGTAAAATGCATTTTTGCCCAAAATTGTCAGGGTATTGAAAAAAACTGCCTTAACGATCCATAGCAATGTACGCGGCACCGAGACGAACAAAAAGTCAGTGCTGGCATATATGTAACTTCAACCGTCACTGAGCCTGGTGGAAAATCATTTAACCTGTACAACTCTATGCTTGCTCCCGCCGTGACTTCAAAGTAGGCAGCGCCCTTAAATACTATATACAAATTGCCTGACCGCTCGGCTCAGCGGATAGAGCTCCTGGCTTCGGGGCCACGGGACCCGGGTTCGATTGCAGGGTGGGGAAGTTAATATTTGAAGTTGCCTCACTGGATTCAGGACTGGGTTTTCTTTTGCACCTCATCACCTTACTGCGGAAGGGAATGGCGAACCATCGCATAATTACCTCTCTTAGTCGGCCTCACGGGGCTTCGTGTTTTCAACACCCATCCCCCTCTGTGGAACACTTGCCATAATCATGAATAGCTTATTAATTCAATTATTTTACTCAACATTCGACATTTCTTCAACGACAGCTGGGAACAGAAAGTATCATGTTTTCTGTGGCCTGTGTGTTAAACTTCACATACACACCAAAGTGAGTATCCAGTTTTATTTATTCTCACATTGTACAAGTTTCGTCCCATATAATACAACAATTCTCAGTAAATATTTTATTCCTTTTTCACCATCTCTCATGTTCCTCAATATCTCTCTTTCTTCCGTGTTCTTTCGTGTCTCATGTATGTGGCCCAAATTAACAGCATGGTTCCTTGGTCTTTCGTTTCTTGTAAGAACTATTTTAAAAGTATAAAACGCCATAAACGTCAAGAAATAATGCCGTTTACAGATATAACGTTCAAACAAACACATTTAACCACCAAGCTATTGGGGAGAAAAGTTGTTTACCGAAGAATAATGTAAACAAAACACACACGAAATAATCAATAAAATAAATGTATTTGCATTCAGTGGGTTAAAACTGACCTATTAAAGAAACTAAACAATGCGTGAATACATTTTTAAGAATTTCAGTTTGAGGCAATTACGAAATGTCATCAACTGTAGTAGCTAGGTCTTCACGTTCAAGTGACTAAGATGTTTGTACAATCACCAGATGTTACAACGTTGTGATAAAACGCCTACAAGATAGTCTTGATCAGAGACGGGAATTCATATTAAACCTACACATTCTAAACATTTCTTCAATGTTTCACTAACGCCTATGATAGCAGGAGTGTAATTTTTACACGTTGTTCTAGTGCTTGGTAAGGCTGGAGTTGATTGACTTGTTGAATAAGTTAGCATGAGTAACTTCGTAGACACAAGCAAACTTTATTTGGATCAGTTATTGAAGTTCTGAAACGACCCGGAATTAAATTTTCTTGTACAAAGGATATCCAAGTAATTTATTGCACATTATTTTACTACAAACTATGTCAAGGGAATTGTGAATCATGAGAAGAAACAAATAGAGACGGAAAACGTTACCTATCATACGAACTTAATGTGTCTAGTGACACTTCTCTGAATGTTCAAGCCGATGTTTTACATTGTATAAGTTGCTCGGGATAAAGTGATCTCTTTTCATACCCTATTTACTTTTTACCTTTTATATATTTTTCGTTTTCTGCCACATTTAATATAAATAAGGCAACAACCAAAATGTTTAGGTTGTAATGTTGGATACTCAAATGTATACATCAAATCTCAAAATAATCATTATTTCTAAATCATTATTATTGACGTTGTGCTATTCAAAAGTGCTCACTTTATCGCGAACAAACTACAGCTACTCAATTTGGCACATTTAATATGATGGTTCAAGATACATGACAATATCAGAAACGCCTTTACTGACCTTATGACATCAGAGGCGTCTATTATACAACGTGCTTCAGAAACATGTGATAAATGCTTTGTCAGGAGATTGCTGACTTGAAAAGAAGATACTTTGTATGTGGCACCTGCGGTCTAACACACACTGGGAACTTTCATTAGAAGGGAAAACAGTGGTATGTATGTAAACAGAAGTCTGTCACGCATCAACGTTATGGTGTGTAGTACGCACCCCCATTATGTGCAAAATAGTGGTCTGTAAAATGTTGTTGCATGCAGGTTAATGTGACAGAAAAGTGATGTTTGATGTCACAATAGTTACTGATTGTGTCGTTATTATAAAAATGGAATCTCTAAGAAAGCCTGGAGGACCCACAGTTTTCTTTTAAACACACCCAAAGGTTACAGTTGTTGCTAAGAGGTCTTGGTTGGTAGATAACTTTTCTTACAGTTGGATGTGGACTCGTGTAATTCTCCGGGTTACTAAGCACGTTGATGATTTCTTAATTTTTTTCCTTATTCCAAATTTGCAAGATGTGATTATCAATGCTACGATAGGAACTTGGCTAATTACACTACATTTCCCTACTCCCGTTGTATTATAAATTTTAACGCGTAGTTAAGAAATAATTTGACTAATTCTTAATTTCAGGTAATAATTATACTTCACCCGGTAATAAAGACTAAATAACTCCTAGTGCTAATTTAGTTCATAAATACGCACCTAATTGTACAGTGTAATATTTATATTACTAGTCATTGACAATAATTCGTCAAATAATTAATTTATTGCACGGGAACAGAAAAATTTAACAAGGTATCACGGCCTCCTAAGGGCGTCTAGAGCTGTGAGTGTCACATCTCAAATATCTTCTTTTTACTTAGACAGTACCCTGGTACAGCTTGATCACACGTGTGGCATAAGAACCTCCTCGTAAAACTATGCTGATGTCACGAAGCATGGAAAAGGCGTGGAAAAGGGGTTGAGACACTAGTCGGATTCCGTCCCCCTTTCTTTACCTCTCGCTCGGGGATATGGAAAACTCGGTTTCGTTTTGTTTGCCCGTCTCAGGGTGAAGGAGGGGGGAAGGGAGTTGTGGCATTGAAGAAGGGTGAAGGGGGTGTATATTGGCACGGGTGGAAGGCGGGCGGGCAGCCTTCGTTGGAGACTGCGAAATGCCGCAGGATCGTTCGACTGTGTCTATCGCCTCGCCGGAGGGGTGGTTTGAAATTCATTCCACGAGGGAAACGCGGTGATCTGGAAGAAAAGGTGTCAGTAGATAGACCTGCGCCAACGTCATGGGCAACTCCGTCACACTGATGTTATCATTTCCAAAAGCACCAGCCGAGGGTGAAATATAATGGAAACGTATTTTTATTTTTCATCAGAAAATTGCTCCACAGTGTTGACTGTATTGTAATTCTGCATTTTAAGGCTCAACTTCTTTGAACATAAATGTTTGGGCTAAATTGAGTTTGGACCCATTAGCAAAAATAGTTTTGTTACAAGTCCAATGTTCGTACGCCAGTTATAAAATTAATTAACTACATGACGCTTACCAACCCAATCTTGACACGCTCATATCCGTAATGTAGTTTGCTTTTAAGGTCTCGTCCTTTTCTTTTGTAGTGATTTCGAAAACATTTATTAACGCAAATTAATATGTATATCGAAAATACATTCTTACAGTTTTAACACTCATATATCATCATTTGTGTCTGAATTTTTTTGTTGCAATACACCGAACTGATTTTTAGAAAATTTTGCCCCTGAAATAATGAAGCAAAATAATCTTTTGCTAGCAAACGGTACATAATTTAAAAAGAAAATACGAAACGGAAAAAAAGAAACGAAAAAATACTGTAAAATAGTGTATCGTATCACTGTACACAGTCTCAAATTTTTTCAAAGCATTTGGTTAAGAGTTATTCATGTTATCACCAATCGTTTCAAATAAATGGAAGATCATGGCCATAATACTGTTTCGTACTACGTGACGTATAAAAGTAATAAAATGGAGATTATATTCTTGTTCAAATAAGTCTCTTTATGTATATATATATATATATGTGTGTGTGTATGCACGTTTATATATATGTAAATTGTGATTTACTCTCCGTTATTTTAAACAGAAAATATACTAATTTTAAGTAAGGTTACTGATGACTGACTGAATTTATATGTACTGAAAATAGAACACATGTCTGGTTAAAACGACAAGCTTATGCCTAATTCATCTAACTAAACATATTGACAGGACCAAACTTACCCTTGATTTTCCATAGAAATTGAATCAAGAATTATAAGTTTCATATTTTACGTGTACGTTTAGAAACAACAGAAATGAGAAAAGTGATGGTTTATTAGTACTCGAGTTCAAAGTTTATTTGGCGGTGCCACATTCGAATTACATAATACATTTGGTGCAATTTGCTAACGAAAATGCAAAATTAAATCTAGGCTAGGACGAAATACAACTGACAGAGTGATGTTCTTCAATGCAACTGGCAGCGCCAGGTAATTCCTGTTGAAAAATTAAGTACAAAAAAAAATTAAAATTAATTTTCTCTGTACGTATAATCCACTAAAACTTATTTTTTAAAAATATACTTTCACAGATTAATAAAAACGATACGACGTACCTATATAATTGTGAAGTGCCATATGATCGCAAAGTTAACAAATTAACGGCAATGGAAACTATTGACATAAATTGTCAATATCAAAATAAACCTCTCGTGCGACCATTCGATCTTCTCGGCCTCGTGTCACAATGCCGATGAATCCACTGTCATATATTTAGCATCAATGTACGTGATTTTATTTAGAAGAAAACGTGAATGTATATACATATTTTTTCTCTGTGGAGATGGCAAGTAGTATATACGTGGACCAGCATCCGGGCCTTCTCACCGCTATTACTCCCTCACATGTTACCCCACTAGCTGTTGTTTGGGAGGGTGGAGAGCCAATATATACAATTATGGGCACTAGTGTTAAATAATAATAATAAAATAATAACTGTAATATAAGGAAGTTTATGATTAAGGGTAAACCTGTAGTGTACCAGTCGAGTGTGGCAGAATGTTATTGGAAATAACGCGCAACAAATACGGAAAATGCAGGAAATTACTGCCCTCGAGAGGCGGGGCCATCATTCAGAATCTGTCCCTTGTTTGGCCCTACTGACATACTAAACCGAAAAAAATTCACGGTGCATAACAATGTTGTAGGCTGTGATTTGACATACATAAAAACAAACAATAAAATATGTTCGTATTTAATGAAAATGCCAAATTTTAAAATGAAAATGAAAAAAATCAAAAATTTTTTCAGAAATACAAAAATATATACTTTTTATTTTTATATGTGACAAACACAGCCTACAACATTGTTATACACTGTGAAATTTTTTAGATTTGATATATTTCAGCTGGTTTTAGTGGCGTACATAAAACCGTAAAGTGCAAATTTTGACGTTTACAACTCATTACGCAATAACTATGAGAGGTACAAAAATTTCCTAAGAGAAAGATTTAATCACAATTTATGTCTAAAAAAAGGAAAAAATTATCTGATACAAATATAAAAATAATTAAAGACGTTAAAAATTGAGGTCGCGGGCGTTTGGTTCGAGCGTTGAGACGTATCAGATGGCAGGAATTGGGAAGACGTAGGAACGGCGGGTCGGGGTAGCACAGCCAGACGTCTTCGGGTCGAGCGTCGCGACTCCTGTAAGTTTTCGAACTTATGAAAACAACGTGATGGAGAACCGTTGTTTAGCTCAGTGTCGTTCTGCCGAGTTATTTAGAAGTGTTGCAATATGCGTCACAATTCAGGGCGGCAGACCGCCGACTACGACTTAGTAAACTTCGAGATAATTTACTCACGTATCAATAAGACTAGCGGACATGACTAAGCGCAGGATTAAGGTTAGGCCAGTAAATTTATATAATAGCGGTTGTGCTAGGAGAGGACAAAAAACTCGCTACCCGTTTGCAATTGAATTTCCCGATTTATTATTTTTATTCACTTAAATTCAAAGTGAACTCAGAGAGGGCTTCGGATACTATAAAGAAATTCATGTGTGTTTGTTTGTCCGTTAGTTGTATATGCGTTGCTACACCATTTATCCGACTGTGATGAAACATTGGTGAGCTTTTTTTCGTGCGACCATAAAGGTTTCTGAAAAAAAAATATAAAAGGGGAATCACGACGCTTACGGTCTCAAAAAGTTGAGAATAAAATCACGTGTTTGCTTAACTTCGTAGTTTATGCACTTATATGTTGTCAGAATATACAAATAATAGATAATGGTTTCAAAGAGAAGAATTTCTTCACCAGCAAGAATTCCTGTTATTTGTATTTTATATAGGTTTTCAAGAGTAAAATACAATGTATGGTAGCAGAGAAATAGAACTCAGAACATGTAAGCAATATTTCCATTATATACCTATGATATGTCGCTATACCTACCTTCACTCAATACAATTAGGGAGTGTATTTCTACCACTGTGTGTAAACAATTCATTTTGGGAGTTTTATAGATCGTATAATCTTATTTTGTAATAAACTGAGAGAATATATTGTACAGTGCTATAATGTATTACTAGGAATTCTGTAGGCAGTAAAATTTACTGCCTAAATTAACGACAACCTGCAGCCAACAGCAACGTTACACAGTGAAAAACTGCCATGGCTACCATTCACAATCAAGCAAATAACTATATGTTTGGTATAGTGTGACATATAAAGATTTCGTACATGTTGCAGGAAGGTAACTTTAAAACCTCAATTTGGTATCCTCCTGTAAATTAATTATATTATTGTCTACAGCGTAACATAACCCGATCAATTATACAGATGAGTCATTAATGTGATAGTCCGTGTAAAATATTACTAGCAGTGCGCCCACGGCTTTGCTCGCGTGTGTTACTCATAAGTTGCTTTAATTTAAAAAAAAAAAACATTTTGTACACCAGATTATTAGTCCAGTCATCAAGTGTTAGAATGACCAACTTGCAAGTTGAGTTAATAGTGCAGATGGGTAAGTAGCCATAGCTATCCATGCAAAAAGCAGTCAAGTTTGTACCTCCCACTAACAGTGACTTCGCCTGGGCCTTATTTACAGTCACAGCAAAGTTGATGTAGTGAGGTAATGACAGACTCATAAATGTAAGAGGATAATATAATGAAATACGTAGTTTACTTGGTATGAACTGATTTCCCCCGAGCACAACCATTGTTGACGGTACCCTCTATTACCTGTTTGTTTCTCAAATCCATCACTTGAGGGTTAGTGCCATTAGGGAGTTTCGGCGGAATAATGTTTCGCAGAAATATAAACGTATTTGGTGCTCAAACCTTGTGGTTAGTGAGGTTGTATATATGGGCTGATGCTGTCGAGGAACTTCAGTAGATAGTGGACTGAATAATTCATTTTTACCACTTTTGAAAGACATCATCCAAATTGCACTAATTTCACCTGCCTTGCAGTTCTTGTGTGTCGGAATTGCAAGTTTGAGCAGCCTTTAACGGAATTTGAGCCCAGAACCTCTCAAGCAATAGACCAGAGCTACACACAGATGTGTTGCATAACGTCGAAATTATTCTTAAAACTAATTGGAAAAAATAAAATACTAATCTCCTAAGCTTATAGAGGTTGTACAACAACACGTCTCGATAGAACTGTAGAATGGAACTTCTGTATAATTTATTTCACGCTGGTCGTACTTGCTTTTAGGATCGCCTGGCTTGAAAGTTTACAAACTTAGTTTTATTCTTAATAATTCAGTTATCTTACAAAATATAATACTTGCATAACCTTGTTCAAGTACTTGCGTTAGCATAATTATGACGCGAACAACACCTCAGTATCTCTACTGGTTAAATTAATGTCACAGACTGATAGGAAACAAATTTTATGCCTTTTCACCCATTTACGTGTCGAATTTCCAAAATTTTAATTTCACTTCTTAAATATTTGTTTAAGAATCCACACGAAGGGAATATTATGACGGTAGTCCGTTCAGTAGAAGAATCTCGGTCATTAAATAAAAAAAACTCATTTCACTTTTGTACAGTATTTAGAGTTCGAATTTTGAAAAATTTCAAAACCTTCTTAAGGTATTTATGTATTCATCATCATGAAGCGAAAATAAACTAAATATCTCGACGGGTTCGATTTATATCGAGTATTTATTTAAAACATATTCCATGTCATTTCACCTCTTTAAGAGACTGAAATTTGGAAAACCCTTGAATAAAATCTTAGACTACTTTACTGGTGTCTCTTGTACGTGAACAAATCGGCAAAAGCCCGCTGGGATGAATATATATCGACGATTAATTAAGAATACATTTTATCACTTTTAACCCCTTTTCATCTCCGTAGGTGGTGAATTTCAAAAATTCGTGAAATTATTTTTAACGATTTGAGTAAGCATCAATCTTAAACAAAAAACCGTCGATACATAATCTAAATCGGGTCAATTTATATCGATTGTGAATCGAAAACCTATTTTACTTTTTTTTTTTTTTAATTCTTTGGGGCCGAATTCGGAAAATATGTTTAAATTATATATTGTATAATTACATAATTTTCAATCTATAGCAAATAGCACTTCAAAGTCTCTATTGGATCGACATAATGGAATAATCGAAAATATATTTCATGCATTTTCACCCCATAAATTAAATAATTTCGAAATGTCTTGAAGTTATGTCTTAGTCATTTGTATACGTACATAATTGAGGTAAATATCATGATGATAGCCCATTGGGTTCAAGATGTACATATGATTATTAAAAAACACATTTCCCCTCCTACTCTTTGGTAGCTGAGTTTCAAATAATCGGAAAACTCCTATTTGGGTATTCCCATCAGCATTACTTTGAAGTTTATAAACTCTGTATCCCGAAAGGTACGATTGATATCGATAATTAATCAAAAACGTATTTAAGGTCTTTTCGCCTCCTCAATGGTCGAATTCCGAAAAAAAAAAACCTTAATTTGGCTAATATGATTTTTCATGATTCACCCACTGAAAGTCACGACGATTGGCCGTCGGGTTCGAGCTATGTAGATGCATCTTATGAAACACATTTCACCCTCTTTCACCTTCTTAGGGGACGAATTTCGAAAAGTCCCTTCTTAGAGCTCGCCGACGACGTAAAGGGAACGCACACCAAAAGTTTCACATTTCCATGTCCAGCTGTTTGAGCTGCAGTTTCATATGTCAGTCTGTCATTCAGTCAGTCAGGGTTCTCTTTTATTCACAGAAATTTAAATGTGTACATAATTTCAACGTGTTTGCTGGAACTTGATGTGAAACTTTAATATTTATTACTATTTGGCTAAGGCAGTGCATAGGCATTTTAAGCCAACGCCGTTTAAATAACAACTGAATGTCGATAACTACAATTGATTCATCCTTTGGGAAAAGCTGCCGCAGAGTGATCTCAAAAAATAAATGAATAAAAGTAAATTAATAAATAAAGAAGGCGAAATTAAAAAAAAAATTGGTTTGTAGGTGCTTATTGACTACTCGCTGTAGGTGTGCATTTAGCTGCTTGCGAGAGTTATACGATCTTACAATTGCTTGAAGTTTAGCTTGTACCTAAACGAAAACGCGAATTTTTCAGGTCTCTGATAATTACGGTACAATAACATGTTTTAAACTTGTTTAAGCTACCCTCTGTCTGTACTGAAAAGAAAATCTCACCTGAACTTCCGCAATAATAGGTAAAACTTGACAGTTAAGACTCTAGTTTTCCATGTATGGTGCCGGATGCAGCCGTTGGTCGACGGGTTTTCTCACGGGTCTTCCGTTTTCCCCACCCATTCATTCCGGCGCTGCTCCATACTCACATCATGTCACCCCTCACCAGCGCTAAAGACCTCGATGTTAAACGCTGACCAAAATATATTCAGTCACTCACTCTCCATGTATAGGGGCCGGAAAATTTCGCGGATTCAATTACCTGTATGTTAGAATGCATTGTCCTGTATATACTCAAGCCCCGACCATTTTTCCATTAGCTGCTACTAACTGGAACAGCGAACAATGAACGAATAGACGGGACATGAATACGCATAGGACAGTGGATTCTAGCATGCAGGTCATTGAATAAGCGACATTTTCCGGCCTCTGTCCATGTATGATGAGATAGTTACCACGGCCCACTTATTCTCGTAAGAATGTCGACCACTTAAAAGGTGTAGACGAATTAGGTTCTACCGTTTCTCGCTCCATATTGTATTACTGAAGACTAGAGAATCTTGCGGATTAACTGACCTGTGGACTTGCCTACAATAATATCTGTGTAGGTCTACTCTTTGAGACAGAAGCTGGTAACTCGCTGGTTGCTCACAGAGTGATATCACATTACTCCACTAACACTTAGTCGCTTCTTAACTAGCGGCACAGTACCGTCCGTACAGCCAGGAATTGTCGAATACGTCAAGAACCCACTACGAAAGTGACACGAGTAGAGTAGTTTGATTTCTATCTTGCAACCAAAATAAAACGCGAAATTATCACGTCCTTATGATTACCATTTCTTTGTTTGCAAAGGTGCATATTTTAAAGACATAATTAAAAGGTATAAGTAGTTAGAACTTTCATAAACACTAAGCAAAGGAAATTATTTTGTACTCTAAATCACAAATGCATTTGTGTATGGCTAAATAACCATTTATTTGATCGAAAAAATAATGTTCGCTGCACACGCAAAATATTTTATTTGTTGAGCTAAAAATCTCAATAATTTAACTTAACAATTTATTCTCGTAGAGGGAACAAAACCTGCAAGGCTACCAAATTTTCGGTTTGTTGTTACACACTTTAAGAGAGCGTGTGGACGCATTTTAGACAATATCCCACTTACAAGTTATTTGAGTTCTTTAGAGAAAATTCCGCAACCGTTAGCGAGTTTACGCAATGTGTCATGCTGAGAATCCCGATTGCGTTAAGATTGCAGCGAGGTTTCTTGAACCACTTAGTGCAAGTCCACTAAGTTTGACACATTCGTTCTCTGGTAAGTAACAGTACTTCTGTATCTAAGTGCGTAGCATCTCTTTCTCGTGCAAGATGGCGTCTTGTACGAAAACTTTGAAGCGAAGGCTCGAGAAGATATACTTCAGAAGTGAGGGGCGACATGACGTGAGTGTGGAGCGGCGCTGGAATGAAGGGGAGGCATGTTGCTTGTGCTGTTTGGTCTTTACCACTTCCGCACTTCTAGACCTCGATCGTGCAATTTGCCTTCACCCAGGCGGTCACCTTATACTTTTTAGATGAAATATGTTACCAGCGACCATAAAACTGTGATGCTTGTAATTGAGGATTTGGCTGGAATAAAGGCTTAAGCTAAGGCCTTTCTTCAGTCAAACAATTGAAGAGTCCACTGCAAAAATGATGGATGTCACTAGGAATGAATTTTTCAGGAGAGCAATTAGAAAGTTGGAAAACGCTATACTGAAACAGTGTATGTTGAAATGAAAACTGCTGTTACTCATTGACAGTTAGCGTTTATGCTATGAAATTCTGGTGGTAGATTCTACACCCATAGTGCTTTGTATTTCTGTTTATAACTCATTTTGAGCGAAAGAGTGACGTCCAGCATTTTTGCAGTGGACTCTTCAATTTATATTGACCTATTAGGTCCATAGAAGACACCTACAAATTTTTGTACCGATTGTAAATTCTTCACCAAGTTATGAAATTTTATCTTAACATGTGCTGGTACAATTAATATATTAATAATTTCTGTTTTATCTTTGACTGTATTTATAGTAACTACTATTAATTTGTGTAATGTAAATATATATTACGTGTTGGTATTAAGAAAAAATAATGTGAGAGAAATATGAAATAAATTAAAAAATATGAATTTCTCCGAAACATATATACCTGTTATTATCTCGCAATGCACTTTTCTTACTAATGCCTTTATTCCAGCCAACTCCTCAACTTAATATCTCTCAATTGCTGAGTTATATTTTACAAAGGTCAGCAGTTGACACTGTAAAGAAATTGGCAAAATTTGTACTTAAAGCGCGTAGCTAATGCCAGTGCGTGTTGCAGTGAATCAGTCAATGATCTACTGCTACAAGGGACAAACTGGAGGTTCTAGTATTGTAAGCAAATTTATATGTGGCATTTGGAGTTAACGCATTTTAAAATGTGCTCTTACGTCGTCAATGCACAGGCTACATCACGTAACCACTGACCTATGTATCTACTGCCACTTCTGTTTCGGCATAGTGTCAATATAAGCAACGATTCATGTGTGCATGATTTGCATAGTGAAGCCTTATTTACATTTTTTCAGTGTCTGAAACTCATAACTCTAATTTATTTAATTAGATAACCAAATTTGCTAATGATGTAACAAATCTGGAAATTAAAGTTATGCTTAGAGACAGGAAATTTCGCGGAACGATTTTTGCAGCACTTCGTTTCAGTGTCTTACGTGCGCACCTGCATCTCGGCTTTGTGGTCAGTGATTGATTGCCGTAACACCCAGCGTGTGGAAGTTAAACCCGCAAATTACAGACGTTATGTGTGGCATTTATCCGTGTACTGATTGGCACCGTCAAATGAAAAACATTCTGTCAATAGCCATGAAGTTGAGCTGCAGATGTGCACGTAAGGCAATGATACGAAGCGGGGCAAAAATCTTTTCACCAAAAATTCCCGTCCCTAGATATGCTCCTATTACAATCGGGCAAATACCGATTTGTCCGTTGGAAAACTTTTTGTATTGTGTTTGATAAACAGAGAAACTCGTATTTAGTATAATGTGAATACTGGGCAATACGAAATTCAAAGAAATCATCATAGGATATTCTCCAATATGAACAACATCAAACACATTTTCAGAGAAATTACCTCATTTTTTATTTGAAACATGTAAAAATGCTAAGTGTTGTGGCACAATAGAATGACATAAAGCTCACGGTAAAACTGGTAAACTGGTAAAGACCAGCTGCTCTCTTGTACACCAAGTAAATCAAAAACATGCCCAGGGCATCGCGCATGATTTATTTGCAAGAAAACGCTGAAGTCTGTAATAGGACAAAATGTTTAATGGCATGAATTGTCCACTTTTACTGTCGCAAATTTTATTAGCCTACTATTAAGGGAAAGACTGAATTATATGGCATCGTAAAATAGCGTGAACCTGAAAAAGTTTTAACGTTCCGTAATATGGGCGCATCTTAAAGATTTATCGGCTTGGTACGACGACTGACCGTGTAAAAACGCTATAAAACATTGAATTCACTATTGTAATGACCAGTGATGTGAACAGTGAATATTTCTTGGCAGCGGTCTCGTTGATAATTAAAGAGGGCATTATTAGAGAACTTCAGCAACCGAAATGTTCGTCACGAAAATAAACTGAAAAATGAAATATAACCACTGCTCTACAGCGAATTCTTGAATCGGACAGTGCCTTTAAATTACAATAAAATCTGCAGTTTATTGCCGAATACATCCATTATCATAACAATACTCATCTTATAAAATTTTATGGAAATAGAGGAAATGTATACTATTGTTAAGTGATACATGTAGACGTTGAGCCTTTCTCGGTATAATGCACAAATAGTTCATATAATGTTATATCAAAACCACGACAGTCTCTATGCGCCATAATTAATCGACTGAGTCGCCGAGGGGACCCGTATATTGCAGCTGTACGTAACGAGTGATAGAAATCTGACAGAATGGCTCTTCTTTATAAAATTAGCACTTTCTGAAGCAGGAAACTAGGAAATGTGTCGGCCTTGACTCACGTTTAGGAACCTTCCCAGAATTCACTTGGAGCGATTTCGGTAAAACATGATAACCGAATTGAGGATGGCCGGAGCCAAGTCTCAAACCGGGGTCCTCCCAAGTGTAAACCCAACGTTTTGGCGTTGCGCCACATATCTCGGTTTCTGCGAATATCTCAATAGACACAGGCACAAATAAAATGATATATTGTGATGCCACTACTTAATAATTTTTGTAAGAATTATTTGTTTTCTATGCGTAATTATTAGTCATATTTTAATGTATTACTAACGAAAAGGAAAATAACAGAAACTTATTTGTTGCACCAGCTAAATATGTTTGAAAATTTCTGAACTTACAGCGAAATGTCTTTAACGTGATATGACAACTAGAATGGCCGAAGTTCTACACACACATTCGCGGCGACCGTTCCGACACACCTTTCATATGAAGAAGCCAACTACGTGTCTCGCGTGCTGGAGAATAATATGCAAATCAGTGTGACAGTAATCATCTCATGTTCTCTGTGCGTTGAAAAACTAAATAAGCACACATAGTACACAGAACTGTAATCATATCAAATTATGTAATAATTTCCTTTAATAACTGATCAAATTCTTCGAACATTGATACAACTGTAATATTGAAACGTATTTTTCGTAACATAATCGATAGGTGTTTTGCAGAGCCGTTAAGGTCAAGATTCATTATTATGCTATTTTTCGAATACTAATTTTAATTTTAAAAGTTGCAGACATTGCAAGACACGCATATAGATTCGTTGAAATTGGTTTTAATGTGCAACAGAATTTCTGTAATTTTAAACAGTTTATCGACTTAACGAAATTTAATTTATGTCGATAACTAACCAAAATAATGTAACGATCTGCTTTGAAAAAATTCGGCTACGCAGTAGAAATAATTTTTAACAAATTTATTTCACAGTTTTATGGTATGTGATCCTGTTTATATATTTTATAATATATATATTTATTTATTTACATAAGAACGGCGTAAATGGGAACCCACTACCTTAAATGTCATTGCATTTAGACAATCACCGGGTTCCGTGAAAATCTACTACCAACCACCCAGATAAAACATTTCAATACATGTCCATCCATAGATTTACTGTCAACTCGGCTTCACAGGCTCTTCTGTGCCTGGCCGATCAAAACTAGATTCAACTAACTGAAGGTTTAAACCATTATAACCAAGTCACAGGCTCACCACGTACACTGTAGATAGCGTCACAATCTAGATCGCATGTGAGCTGGCGTGAAATCTGACACTAGTGTCGGATCCAAGGGGAGGGTTGATAAGGACGATCGTCCCAATAAACAAAAAACAACAAAAGGGAAAAAAACACAGTGCAAAGAAGGTATTGAAATGAATAAACTTAGCGAAATACCATTTCATAATGATATTCGTAAGTATCTTTGAAGGAAAAATTTTAAATAATTATCCCTAAGTGTCGAAGTATCAGATCGTTGGGTCTTTTATTGAAATCACATTTCAAGAGGTTTACGCCCACTCCAAACCTTAAAACTCATCACTGGATCCGCGCCTATGTAATACAGCCCTCTTCTCCCATTAGATGTTACTGAAATTTTGGATTGCTGTTCTCTGGTACACTGTTGAAGACTGCAAAGGTTTTCCGCACATTTTCAGAGGCAGTCCGCCTACGTTTCCACATATCAAGCATACTCTCTCGTGCAAACAGAACAGTTTCAGATGACTGTTTAATCCGCAACCACATCAGTACGAGTGCTCCATGTTCACCAACCAGAAGATCGAGAAGTGCTTGTCCAGTTAACACCAGGAAGTCGATCCTCCAGTTATTTCAATATTATTACATAATTCTAAATTTCACTTCCTCAACACCGAAAATATTATCCCACTATTGCATAAAGACATTTCTGAGTAGATATTCACAAGCACGAATTTCCAATCATCCATTCATAAACCGTGGGCAGACATCTGTGTGCGTTATGTATTTTACGTGTTTGATGTACTTAACGCAGTCTGGAAGAAAAACCTTGTCGGTCCTCTGCATTCGTGTGTGAGACTGACGCGTAACGACAGTCCTATGTTGCCAGAACGGAGCAGGCTACAATTCCGTTCGTACGCCATTTTTTAGTAATAAGATCACAATTCTCTGGTAAAACAGCTTACCTTCCGATCTACGCAATGCTGTCTAACGTATGACCGGTACGTATATAATACAAATTTAGACATCATTTTTGTAGCGTACATGTTTTCAGTTGGGTCTTAAAAATTTATGATCAAACTCATTGGTAGTTGTACAGTGGTAAATGGCTATAGTAAGAAAGTTGGTGTAGTAATAAAAAACGTGATTACTTCAATAATTGCATTTAAATATTGTTAGATTAAATAGTAAAATACATACACACGTAAAGAAACAGCAATATTAAAAATGTATACAGCATCTGCGTGTGTGTTTACGTAAAACAAAATAACTGTAAATATTATTTTAATGTTAAATTATTGTAAAGGTTAATACTAAAGGCTGATCCCACCTTAATTATAGGACAGTGTTGCACTTCTAGCTACTTGTATTATTACTATACACGTTTCATCGAGCCATATCCTAATTTTATATAGATCACTATGTGACCATACGCGACTTTCCCGCGTGGAATACTGCTAACAGTAACTCTGTTTTGAGGCATCAAGCCACAGCTAAAAGCTTCGATGGCTACTATATTATTTTTTATATTAGCAACATGATTCTGTTCTTCAAATATAAATTGAAAGTGAACATATTTCCTTCTAATCGTTTATCATATTATTGCGGTCACTTTCGTTGCATTGTCTGCTGTCATGTTTTACATTACTCCTAAAAAAGGAAACGTATCATTCTGGCAGCTGTCTCTAATATGTGCATACAATATCACAGGTTTCACACGGGCACCTTTAGCAGGTAGATTTTTCCATGTGGAAATCGTGTATGGATGATGCCGCAGATCGGCGGGTTTTCTAAGTATATTATACGTTTTCTCGGTAGAAAGCGCCTCCAAAAATGTGTCAGTTTTATTAATATCCAGCCCGTACATAGAGATTTCGGAAGCCGACACATATAACAGTCATCCGTACATCTCTTATAACCATTGTGCGCTGCTACTCATTAAAACATCGTCTCCAAAGCCCTTACTAATGATCCCAACTTTGATTGCGTCTTTTAATTGTTCATTTCAGAGCTTAACTTCTGCTGTCGTCATTTAAATCTTAGGTTTGATATTGAAAAATACAATGAGTAGATGAATGCATCCATACGCAGATTTTTTTAAGCTCTTCTTACATTTCATACGCGCAAATCTCTCGGCAGCAGACAAATTGTTGAAATGACGATTTCTTGAGTGAACAGCCTGAGCGGCTTAAGTACTTAAAGAAGATTCTTCTGCGCACAAAAAAATTAGAAAGTAAAGTAATCCGTATTATATTTTCTAATTAAATGTTTACAAATACTTATCAAGACAATACTTTAAGGACAATACAGTATTACTTTATTCACAGCCTACCATTATTTTATTTATATTTTTAATTTAATTCTGGCTTAATTACTATAAGACCATATTTTAATTATTAATTAATGATATTTTTAGATATTTTTTTTGTCAATTTAGACTAAACGTTTTATCATTATTGTTTTCTTAGCCTGTTTGATAATGGAAACAATAATGTGACAAGCTCTTGATAGTAAAATATTTAAAGTACCGTAAGCTTATTTCTTAATTATTTGGGTTATTAAATTTTGTGTAGCGTCGTGCTCTGCTTTTAAAAGTATTTTGATGTTAAAATTTGACGGAGTGATTTCAAAGGTCAACAAACTTCAAACGAAATAATAATAATTTCGTAACGTTAGCAGCTGGACGGCTTGTTGAACGTATTTTGCACATTCGAGGCCCTAGAAGCTAGGTAGCGATAAGGACGACACAACACGTATATCACGCCTCCTCCTAGCCTCTAGGCGCAGTTCACTGAACTGGCGTGCAGTATTATCGCCGACAACGTGCCTACGTGAGTCAGTAGTGGTTGCCCTTTCATTTAATGACGTAATATCAAACATGAAGTAGCATTGCACACGCCTACATTATATAAAATATTCTACAACAACATTATTAAACCAAATAATTTAAAGACCACAAAAACAGCAACTTCAGTCCGTTTCGGCAGCGTAAAGCTATACTTTGTATATAAGTAGAGGACATTAACTGGGTAAACACGTGTGAAACGTTCTTTAAACGCTATTTATAAGCAGACATAACATACAATCGCTGAGCATATTTTGAATGCATCGCTCGGCGGCCCAGGCAGACGGTCACTCTGACTCTAATTGGTAAGTGATTCAGCAATGATCTGTATTTAAGCACAAATATAGAATTCCTCTCTTTGGAATGATTTTGTAACAACGTGTATAACAAATCGCGATAGTCAATATTTAATCTAAACCGTGCCCTCATAATGCCGTCTTTGCCACTGTGCCACGACAGTAATAAATAGCGTAAATTAATTTTATGAAAAGAACAGAAGACTGATTAGAAATGTTAAATACAATTACCTTAAAAATACAATGATTAACTGAACATCTGATAATACAAATCTTCTAATATAACGGAAATGGAATTTAGAGAAGACATTATACATGATTGCATGGCTAATTCCTAAGCATAAATTTACAAGGAAATATATGAATAAGAGTGGCAAATAATTGTGAAATGAACGTCAGAAAAGACAAAGATATTTCGTGAAGAGATATTAGAAAGAAAAGAATGCAATACACGTTAGGCCAGCGTACAAACTCCAGCGGGATTTTTAATGTGCAAACTGAAGAAGATGATTTTAGCGAAAAATCTAAAACAGAGAATGTATGTTATTGAAGGGATTATGGTCAGCATTTATGGGTATTTATCTGTTTCTTCTCGATAACTTCTATTCTAGTCGATGTATCAAAATGTTTGTCACGACAGGGCATAGATACAAACTTAATATATTTTCTGTAACTGCTGGAACCATAATATATTCATTATTTTGCAAAGGGAAACATCTTAAAAGAAAAAAATTGATTTATTTACGGGAGCGACTACAGAGGCCACCAAATTAACAGAAACAATGCCATAAGGATTCCGAAAAGTGAATGAAACTATAAACTATGCTTTGTCAGGGTGAAAAAAGTAAAACAATGTGTCTATTTCCTGATTTATGAGAAAAACCGTAAAACCGATGTGACAGGGATCAATCCCCCTTAAATGTTAGTTTTTCTTAGCTCTGCTGCAGGTTGATATGAGGTGAGCATGTAACAGCGCCAGAATGACAGGGCAGGGGAAACAGGAGATCATCGAGAAAACCCACAGACCAACGTATTTGCCCGGCGCAACTCCCGTATGACAATCCGGGTGGACGTCGCCGGAAATCGAGCCCAGATCGCCTTTATTGAGAGGCAGTTGCCCTAGCCGCTGCATCTTTAACGATCTATGGTAGCCTGGGGATTATTACATAAGCATAAGAAACCTATAGGATTTTATTGGGAAATAATTATGTTCGGGGTGTTCACCAGTTATTACATAACAACGTAGGGTTCACGGATTATTAAAATAAGTTAATGAAGTAAATTATAGCAGGTTTCGATTTATAGTATATTATATCCAATACTGTAGTCCCAAATTGTACAGTGTCGGAGCTCTTCGTAATACTGACACTTTGGTTGGCCTATCCTCCATAATAAAGCGGTTGCTCCGGGAGTCTTCCCAGGGAATTAATTGGATTATAAGGTGCGAAATTCAGCCATTTTCAACAGTTTTACTGGCAGAAATAGTTAAAACCCTGTTAACACAAACTTCAACGGTGATATGAATTCAACTATGATCGCCGAATTACGTAACAATAATTACTACTCAAGAGACCGGTAAAAGAATCAACAAGTTTTAACTCGATGTTATAGTGCGACCGTGGCGGTCTCAAATGCCAAATCAAAACTGACCACATATCGTGATACCTACCTTAATATCGTGATAAACTATACGTTGCAGGCTTCACAAAATTGAGAAGGCTCTGCACACCAAGTTTTCAAGGTTACCAACAAAGAACAGACATATATTTAGTTTTAGCAATAAGTGACCAATATATCACATATAGGACAAATGTTATAATGAAACATGTTTCTGTAACTGAAGCTCGAAGCCTTAGTATCACAAAGTAGGGTAAGCTTACCCTATATCGGCGTGGTAAATTTTCAAATAATTTTCACGTAGTAGAATTGTAATAACGCCTATACATATTTATAAATATCGATTTCCGAGGATGCAAATTCACGTGTATTTATCAAGTCGTAGATACGTCTCTCGAGCTGAATTTCAACTCAATGGTACAAGTGGTTTACAAACAGTTGCCAGCTAAGCTTTTGATAATAATGACTGTCATATAAGCCTACAAAATTTACTATTACGTTTATTGGTATGCAATTCAATACAAACGGAATTAGTTGATTCCTGCCTGCCAAATGTAGACTGTCTAAGTTTGTAGGCTACTAAGAAATATTCTTATAAGGACAATGTGTGTTATGTATTCTTGTAAATTTGTTTTCTTCGGCAGTTCTTTTGCTTTTATAAGGACAGGTGTTTAGTAGTTTCCTATCTGCAAATTCTCGTACCGTTAAGATCTGAAGGCTTCGCCTGTTAAAGCAATGAAGAGCATAAAATTCACTTGTCAGCCAGTCTGCCTGCTCCGTGCATAGTCTAGCAAAATTAATGTACATCGTCAGAACTCTTTAAAAATAATGTTGTAAATTAAATATTACATTTTAGATTTAACTTAGGATACTTAATAGAAATAATCAACACCAATTTTGTGGTTTGAGCTCAATTTTAAGGGTAAAGACATTCGTAGTGGAAAATACGTGCATGGGAACATACAAACATATTAGAATTTATTGGTTTGTGGACATACGCCATTGCTCATGTTTTGTTGACCGAACTTGTGTTGAAAGACAAAGTGACAAAATACAAAACACACAGGAAAAGCACAGAAAACGTAAGAAAAACAATCCTAGAATTACGTGGACAGTGTACAACAAAGAAAAAACAAGGGACATCACAACACAAGTAAAAACCAATGAAAAAATGCTACGTTTACTTCCATCTTTTATCATATCGGGAATCTGGTATTTCTTTGTGTCTGTCTTTTGTGTTTGGGAGTTGTCAAATTCTTGACTGAATTCTATCTTTAGAATTATTGCTGAAAAAAATTATATGTATATATATATATATATATATATATATATATATATATATATATATATATATGACGGAATTCCTCTGTGATTTATTTTCTTACGTTTTCTGTGCTTTGTTGTGTGTTTTATTGTATTTTGTCACGTTGTCTTTCAATACAAGTTCGGTCAACTAAACGAGCAATGGCGTATGTCCACAAACCAATAAATTCTAATTGTAAACACCCATTACAACAAACATTTAAAAATCTCATACAATTATACAGGCATAACTACATACAATCATACATGCAAGCATATATTAGGAATACATAAATACATGAATACATGCATATTGTCACAGGCGTTTTGTACGGTAGCCAATCAAGTTCGATTTTGAAAGTTTGTTTCGGGTTTTGTCTTCACCTGGGCCACCACAACGCGAAACTTTACTTTTAAAACAGAAATTCTAGGTTGTCACAACCATCCCAGATTCGAACTGTCCCCTTAAAAATACCCGTGACAGCACATACAGGCATACCTGTATACAGGTATTCATACTTACATTTCGCTTTATAAGTACTTTGACGTTACTCATAAATTGTGGTATCAAATCGCTTAGCAGTGTTGTACATACAATAACCGTAATGAAAACCTCAATTACAAGTTTTTAAAATTTATTTAGGTTTTCAGACATATTTTTGTGGGAATAGTTTATTTTCAAATAACTTATAAGACAATGGTTTAAAAAAAGAGGTTAATCGCTATGTTTTAACTGAAGAAAATGAACATGGAATTTTAACGCAAAATGTGGTGTTTTAATTTACTTCTTTCTAGGTAACAGATTATTTTTACTTAAGACTATTAAATCCGGAAATGTTATGTTATGTTATTACTGCCGTCAGGATAGAAAATTCGGCACATAAAAGTGTGTTATGAACACAGTTTATTGTACTTTTGGGCTAACTTTTAAGATTCGGCCAAAATGGATTAGACCATATTAAAACCGAAGTTCACTTGACTCGTAGTAGTCTATAATCGAAGTTCTCCAGTGCTTGAATAACGACGATTCAGTCACAACATTTACGTTTGCTCTTTGCCGAAATACGAATCGAAATTGTTCGACCGATAATTATCGTCAGCGGTTAATATTGCCAACTGTCGCACCTTCAAAAATTGCTCCTTCACGCGTAGTATAATTTGAAAGCAATTTCGTCAATTGATGGTTCATAAAATCGAACAGTTCATAATTATCTCCATACTCCGTAACCCACAACGCCCACTGACGTGGAATGAACAGGTTCATTTGCTCTTCGCTGTCAAAGATCTCTGACCACTACCATTGTTATTACGACAATTAATATTGGTTATGTATCCGCCGTACACGGTAGGCGATCCTGACAACATAATTTCTAAATAGTTTACACATCTTGTAAAAGCACAAGGACTTTGCTTGAAATATAGTTTATTTGTGCTGTTTAAATATTTTTGTATGATTACTCGCAAAACATTTAACCAACAAAAACTACGCGTTTGGCAGAAATCTTAATATATAAAGTGGAATGTCATGACTGACACACTCACTCACTCATCAACGCACAGCCCAAACCGCTGGACTTAGAACCATGACATTTTAAGGGAAGCTTTCCCTTGGCCCGTAGGCACCCACTAAGACTGGATTTTTCAAAATTCTTAAATTAAGGGGTTGAAAAGGGGTGACGTTTATTTTCAAAGAGTCCCTGATATCTCATTGACCGGAGAAGCTATCATAATTTTTTTAACTTCATAATATTGCCCAAAGAAATGCATATTGGCGAATTTTTCCATTTTGCGAAGTTCTATGATAAAGGGGGTGAAAAGCCGTAAAATGTGTTTTTCATTAATCCGTGATTTCTCCTAAACCATTTCAGATAGTGAGGTGATTTTTTTCTTTAAAGTGATGCTTAAGTAAATATCTAAAATTAATTTTTAGAGTTTTTTTGAAATTTGTCCTTGAAAGCTTTAAAAAAATTAAACGTTTTTTTTATTAATCCCACTTATCTCCTAAACCAGTGGAAATGTTGGAATTGTTTTCGCTTTAAAATAAATCTTACGTAAATATGAAAGAAACTCTTTCAGGATTTTTCGAAATTCGTCCTTGAAAGCTGTTAAAAAATCAAATCTGTTTTCAAATATTCATCTGTACCGATTATACCCGTTGAGATATCGAGATGACTTTTTGATAAGAATGAAGCTTACGCAAATATCTACAAATCAGATTCAGGATTTTATGAAATTCGAAAATTAAGGTTGTGAAAAGCAGTAAAAATGATACAGCCTCTCGAAAAAAGAGAATGATCACGGAAAATTAATTCATCAATTGTTTCTTTTTGCCAACGTACTCATAAATAAACCTTTTTTTGGACTGTAGTCTGTACATACGAAAGAATCATCACGGCCTGCCTTTAAGCATTCACTCAGGTATTGTATAAAGTTTGTGGTGTGAGAGGGGTGGGGTTACGGGTTCGTATCCCGTGCAAGACTTTGCGATGGGAACTACTATGACATCAAACGAGCATTATGCGCGCGCTCTTTACACTGAGCTATGACAATTTATAGTTCACTGTTACTGAGTACGATAGCTGTTAAATGCCTTCATCACATATTTTATCCAGAGTTACTCTTTACATTACACAATTTCACGCGGGCAAAGCCGCAGCTGACTAGCTAGTTATTATTATATAATTCACTAAAATTCATGGACTCTAATATAGCTACTCTCTGCAGAAAAAAGCGAATAATATTGTAAATGGCTGTCTACAAAATCATGAACGTAAATCAATTGAATACGTAAAGGCTACGAATTATGTGGTAGTATTTAATATAAACAAGAATAACGATCTGAAGGATATATCTTACAATCCTTGAGAGCCAAATAATATTTTTTTTTTTCGAAATAATCAGATGTAAAATTATTCGCTTAATTTTACTGCTTTATAAATATGTTTATATTCATCATCAGAATAAAATAAACAATTTAATTCCACTTCACCCGTTACAAGTACAAATGCGATACTGTAACTTGTAATTCTATAAGTTATAATTTTTTTACAAGTCAAATGTTTGTAACTATAAAAATAATTTTGATCGCAACTAAGTTTTAAGGATTTTCCTAGTAAGCGTACAAAATTTTAGAGTACTCTCGTGTTGCTTTCGCCTGCTAAGTATGGGCGTCATGAACTTGAGAAGCAACACGGCTTTCATATAAAGTTATTTCAGCTATTGTGTCCACCTTCAAATTACTGTTACTTAAGACCACAAGGCAAATGCTTAAAGTAATGTGTCATAAAGTCATAAGTAATAGACGTAACCTCACGTTTTAATGTCTATAAAAAGATTAGTGAACTACATGCCATATTATTTAAAAATTAATTATCACTAAGAAGATGTCAGATTTATAAGAAAGGTAATTTACGTAAATAGCAATTTTTATCCTAGAACTAGTGTAATATTAGCTGTCAAAAGTAAAAACAAAAATAATATTATGAACAGTATATTAAAGCTGTGTTCAAACCGATCAATATGCGGATTTTTATTAATATTTATGATAGAAGGACATCTCAGAACAAACATTTTCCCCAATTTATAAAACTGGTTACTTGCGTAATACTTAGCAAGTTGACTTATCTTTAGCATATTTCGTATATCATACGACTAAATCAATTTTATCATTTAACATTTCTAGATTATGTAAACGGTTTTAACTTTCAGGGTAAATTTGCACCCACTTTGAGGAACATAAGGCCTAGCTATCAGTTATGCTGGTAATTTCTTGTTAATAGTTCCAGTTGAAATACGGGACAGAAATACTTAAATAAACACCAGCAGAAGACTTAACGGAACTATTTGGGGATTTCGTGTGCTACTTAACTCTACCTCAGTAAATTGATATCATTTATCCCAGGCCCTAAAAATTGGTCACGTGGTCGATTTTGGTACCAAAATAGCAGTCTTCTAGCGGATTCGAACACTGCTTAGGTTTACTTTTTATATAAATAATTATCAAACAAATGTCACACAAATATTTAGTTCATAGTTATTTGACCACTTTGGACATATATTTAGTTTTACCAAACATTAATACATTCTTAAGGAGTGTGACAAAAGTACAATTCCTTCATGAAAGTATTTAGTTGTTATAGAAAAATAAGAAACTTGAAAAACAACTTCGTATACTAATAAAACACGCATACAATAAATATTTCTAGTTGACAAAATTTGAGTGAAAGTAAATATGATTATTTAATTAGATATGCACGTTCGGCAAAATACAAACACTTAGGGCATGTAAATTTAGTTAACAAAGTTCAGTTATAAGTTAAGGTCAGATATTTTTAATATATGTGAACATTTAAGTAATATCTGGTATTAATTAAATGATATATTACACCGATTAACACTTATATTTACAAATATTTTGATGATCATAATACAAAAGTTTAGAAATAAAGTTAAAAACCAGAAAATTTATACAGCTCCCTTAATTTGTCTTAACATATATATATTTTTTGATCGACAGCAAATAAAATATGCTTATCATAAGTTCTCTCTAATTTAGGGAGTAGTAATTGACTAGTGTATACAATGTTATAAGAACATTTGTAAGCTAAATAAAACAACGTTAATAAATTATTATGCATTTTTATCTTTTTAGAAGAAAATAATTTATATTTTAAACTGTAATTCGATTATAAATTCGTACCACCGCTTTTATTTCCAAATGTCATTTACAGACATATAATAAAAACACAAAGTTTCCTTCCAGTACATGGATTATGAAAGACGTTCATCTTGCTTTAATGTTTTGTGGTTAAGCTCTATAATAATATGTATTCTTCGTTTCGTTGAACAAGTTTGTGGAAAGGCAACGTTGTTTGAGAACACGTGCGCATATCATCGTTTACATATTTATAAGTGCCTCGTAATTCGAAGTAAGGATTCTCAGGAAATATGTGAACTCAGTACTGAATTATCAAAGTGACAGATGTAATGAATATGCGTGATATCGAGTCAACATCAACACAAATATACGAAAAGGAGCTGCAAAAATAATGTTTCCTTTTCTTTAGAGAACGTTTTGGTGGACGCTTACAAAAATATTTCGCATGATCTGTAGTTGTTATAAGTTTGGTCGTTATTTAAAAATGCGCTATGTTCTTTATACAGAATGTTGCAAAATTCCATGTCAGTTATGCTAGGGAAACAATCTTCATGTACAGAGGAACAAACAGTGTTATACGAACATAGGTCCAAGAACACACCGTTTCTGCGCTACAATTGGCAATACATGACGTATGGTTGATAGCGCGCTGGTAGGATCATGTTGCTGTGACACATATGTTCCTACTGTCTGTGTGTTAGTGGCGTAGTGTGTGGCATAGTAACATGTTACGTACTGCTGTAATGATGTCCCACAGCAACATGATCCTACCCGCGCGCTATCAACCATACGTCATGTATTGCCAACTGTAGCGCAGAAACGGTACGTTTTTTGACCTATACTCAAATAGGCCTAACACTTTTTGTTCCTCCACACGTGAGGATTGTTTCCCTAGAATATTGACATGGCATTTTGCAACATCCTTTATAATTGTTCGTGCTTCTATAGTACACAGAATGTTAAAAATCAACCGCATAAAAAGCACACCTCGTTAATCCTGGGATAGATTGGAGACAAAAATATAAGTGGCAAAATGTTATAAAATATTTTACATGCACAATGTGGTACACTGAACGGAGATAGTCAACTCTTTCGCTTCATGTCCAGGTATTTTTTTTTACGTAGAATCTTATTTGGAATGTTTGGTATTTTAACCTGCACCAATAATATGCAGATGTAGAGTGCAAGAGGAGACTAACTACTGTATTTTGTTGCCACATTGTGCATGTAAAATTTAATTGTACAACATTTCGCCACTGACATTTTAGTTAACATTTCAGCTCAGGATTCGCGTGGTAGGCTTATTACGCGGTTGTTTCTAGACATTCTGTATATTATTCATATTTATTGTGAGAGTTATTCCAGAGAAGCACTAAACTACCCACATAAAACTGACTAATAAGCATGCAATCTCCACGCAGCATCATTTGCGACTTTGAATCTCGTGCTGCGTGAAATCTCTGACACTGGGTGGGACTTTAACTTTTCTGGTTAATTCGACATTTCTCCGGCAGTTAAGGACCACCTCCGTTGATTCCGCTCCCTGGACGTCTGCGCCCGGAGATTTCACACTCGAGCTGTGGCTTCAGGAGGACACGTTCTCTTAATTATTATTTACAGAACAGGCCGAAGCGCTACTTCGTCTATAGCCCTGCTGGCCGTAGGGGAAAGCTTGACTTGCCGTGTGGTTGTGCTGGCATTTGCCGACATTTCATCAGTGCAAAAGCGCTACATGTGAAATATTGGGCACGTCTCTTTCCCACAAATGCTATTCGTAGTAGACAGAGATCTTCCAATGGGTATGGAAAGTTAAGATGTCTAGCGAACGACAGGAATATTTAATTGCCGATAAAATCTAAACCACCAATCTTATTTCAATAAAAATTTTCTTGCCGAGTAGATATTTTACTAGCAAACATCAATTTATATACCACTGAATGGTGCATGCTTTTCTTTCAAGTAAAAATAAACTGTATTTAGAAAAATAAGAGACTAAAACCCCAAAATCCATACAAATGGGAAACTGTAGTTTTTATAATTTTTGTACGATAATATCCAGGAGACTTTGATAACCGAATTTCAAAAATATTCACCTTTAATTTTAAAATAATTTTACTCTCCGGAAACCTCTGCGCGAGTGGTTTGTGGATATTGAAATTATTTTAAAATCAAAACCCAAATGATTTAGGTTTTCGGTAATTATAGAGTTATATACATTATCGTACTTAAAATTATAAAAATTACTGTTTTTGATTTTTATGCATTTTATAATTTCGATCTCTTATTTTTACAAATGCCGTTTTAATAATTTTTTCTCAAACGCAAAGCATAATACCCAGTGTTATATTAACAAACGTCCGCTAATATAATATCAACTCGGCAAAAAATCCCAACGAATTATGATGAGTAGTTTAGATTTTATTGACGATTGGATATTCTGGCGTTCGCTCGACACCTTAACTTTCCATACTCTTTAACAGATACTATGAGTAGTTGTCGGTGTGAAGACGCACACCAGTTGATCCCCTTACGTTTAGATGCAAAGGCGCAAGTTGAGACCAATTAAAAGTAGGTCTTAGCGCATGTTGTGTTCTGATCATACAAAACTCGAACATGTGACAGAACGATATATCGTAGCCGAATATGTTTACCTATGTGTCAAGTTTCGTATTATTTTGTATGTTTATGACAAAGTATTTACACACAACGATTTTGGAGTTTGCTGCTTAATGCAATTTATTTATTTTTTTTGTAAAAATAATTTAAAATTGTAAAAATATAGAATTGTGAATGTGTATTCCTTACAAATATTATATTCAAGCGTAGTGACTAATTTCTAAGGAAATAAATAGGACACGCGAATTATAATTTTATGATTTCCCATAGCTTAAAAGTTTCTCTTATGCGCCTTAAATTAGTTTACGAGCTAACACGTTCAATGTGTTAGCACTAAAATAGTTACTATCTGTTTATTAGTAACACTGAAGTTGTTATACCTACATGTGGCAAAACGATAAACATGTAGGCCTTCAGAAAGAAAATTAGCAGCAAATTGTTGAAAAATACTATGTTTCCTGTGAAAAGGCTTTCGCTGGCGTGGAGGTTAATATTGTCAGTCTACCCTGATACATTTGTCGTCAAACCGCACGATATATAATATTCATACTATGCAAAGAAAATTAAACAGAAAGGAAGAACGCGTATATTTCGCGGCCATTCCCGCCAAAAGCCAGGACGTTTAAAAAAATTTATATTTCACTGCTGTCGTCTTTCGTATATTACTTTTAAATGTATCTCTTTCTGTTGAACAATGCCTAATCATATTTAGTAGAAGGTTTAAGAATGGATGATTGGTCTAGAAACTTATGTAACTCGATTCCTTAAGAAATACGTCGCAACATTTTCAATGGTAACCATACGAATACGTATTGTTAATTAATGTACAATTATAGAACTTTTGTATTTTTGTACGTCCCGAAAGAAGCAATTTTGCAAAAGCTAATAAAGTAGTATCAAAAATATTAACTTATAAATTTTGCATTTTGTCTGAATTTCTTATTGCAGAATTAAAATATTAAATCATATCTAATGCAATACTAGCACTAAAATAAAAGTTTTTTTACGTAATGGAAACAATGTATGGCTGTAATCTAACTTAATTTAAATGCTTACAAACTCAAAACATCTTTGCCCGTTTTCTCAATGGCACGTGATTGTAATAATATTTCGTTACAAACGTGGAACCCTCTGTAGATGTATGCAAGATTTTGTTGTTGGGATATCTTGGTAAAATTGTTATAAACAATGTCTGTAGTATAAATTGTAATTATACGAATTTTTTAAAACTAATAACAACATGCTGTTTGGTTTCAAGTTTTGCCAATTTAATTATATGTATTGAATCTGTCATAAAGGGTAAATTTTTTAGTTTCGCTTTAGTTATAGTACTGTTGTAAATACGTGAGGTCAAATATTCATTAGAAAAATTTTTTGAAATTATAATCATCTCTCGTAGTAAAATTAAATGCAACTGTAACCCACAAAACATAATAACATTTCGACTAAATTTCGCTGAGTCGCTAAGCATAAATTGGAAAAAAAAAAAAAAAAACGGTATAAATTTTTGAAGACATGCAAAATTGAATTTTTAATTTGAAATATTTTTGCATAAACTGCAAAAGTAATTACATATTAATGATTTATTAAATATTTAAAAATTTTATTTCTCAAGATTTAATTTAATTTAAAAGTGATGTTAAATTATTTGGTTAATTACGTAGACAATCAATAGCTGATGTTTGACTGACGAAAATTTGTGTATGCATAAAACATAAACGTTATAGATCATGTGTTACAACTTATTTTCTATTAATTTTGATAATTTAAGGAAAGTTCCAATGTCATTGTTTTTTTCTATCTATTAAAGTAAAATTCAGAACTAAAACATACAGGTTCCATACAACGCATTAGTACTTATTGATTGCTGTCATATTTTGTCTGAAATATACAGTTAACAAATTACCGTAATAAATAGTTAAGTGTTTATTGTGTATTTTTACTGGGATTAGCAAATATGCAGTAGTATCTTTGATTATATCGTTTATACTCTCTCGACTGTGTGTTTGTGAAATGCAATGGTGGTGTGAAGAATGATTGGCCAGTGAAGTGAAAATGTGGTGGAGCCCATGGTTTGTTAAAATGGGATGTGTCAAAAAAAACCAGAGGACCAATGGCGAAGTACACCACGTTCCCCGCATGCGAAAATTAAAGGGATTCCTCGATGTATCAAACCCAGAACGCTGTGGTCAATGACAAGTGCAGACCATAGTCTGACTACATTATCCGTGCGTCCTATCGCAGCGACGTTACTTTTGAAAATGGAAAATTAAACACGTCATAAACAAAACGATGACTTAAGGGCGCGGCGACCACAATTTTCATCAACATTTATATATTTTTTATTAGTACCGGATATTTTTTTTCTTATTTTAGACACAAAATGTGACTAAATTTGGCTCTTATGAAATTTTTTTATCACTCATAGTTTTCGCGTAATGGCTTATTAAAGTCATATTTTGCATGTTTCCGTTTTAACGACCACACGAAAACCAATTGATATATCAAACTAAAAAAAAATCACCGTGGATAAAGACATTGCAGGCTACAATGTCATGCTCATAAAAATAGGGAATAAAAATCATTTGTATTTTAAAAAAATTCCGAAACTGAAAATAAAAATTTAAAAAATGCAATATATTTTTTTAAAAAATACAAATGATTTTTATTCTTTATTTCTAAGAGCATGACATTGTAGCCTGTAATGTCTTCATCCACTGTGATTTTTTTGAGTTTGGTATATCATTTGGTTTTCGTGTGGTCGTTAAAACGGAAACATGCAAAATATGACTTTAACAAGCCATTACGCGAAAACTATTAGAGATAAAAAAATTTCATAAGAGCCTAATTTAGTCACATTTTGTGTCTAAAACAAGAAAAAAAATCTGGTACAAATCATATGTAAAAAAAAATGGTGATGAAAATTGCGGTAGACCGCGCCCTTGAGATTTTATTAAGTACGTATGAATTCATATTAACTTGAAAAAACATTTGTTAATTTATTCTTAATAGTAGCACAACTCTCACAGACCAACAGATAAACAGTAAGTATTTATAAGTTTATAAAACAATGTGAAAATAATACACTTTACAGAATACTTAATATGTAAAATTGAATTTCATTTATTTCACCATAAATGCTATCTGTGCAAAAGTAGCAGATAAATTGTTACAGAGCCATTCGTTACTAATGCTGGCAAGCGTCATTCGTACTGACAACTCTAGAATTTCAGTAAATGAAAAGTTAATTTTTCCTAAACTACATGACTTTGTGCACGTTATAAAGAACGAATGTAATTCAATCTTTCTAAATATTGTTGACATTCAACATAATATACATTCGTTTCGAAAGTGTAAATAAATAACATTGAAAAATTTCGGTCAGCGCTATCGAGGAGAGCGTGACATAAAGTGTGTATGACGTTGTAATATATGAAAATATGTTGTCAGCCTAATATAATTACCAACACCGTTACAAAAAAAATTACATCTCACTTTTCCTAAAATCATAAAATTAAATGTGTTGGGTATATTCCATCTTTACACACACACACACACACCAACACATGTGTATATATATATAAATATCCGCGGAGCTCTGGTTAGATACTAAACGTTATAAGGTATATAATTTTTGCAGTTAAAAAACTTTTGTTGACATATTCTTTGTATAATTAGCTACCAAATTCACAATATTGACTTTATTATGTAGCAAACTAAAGAAAAACTTAAGCACGTACATTCATGAAACTCTAATAAATAATATTTCTGCTTCACTTTCTAATTGAAGACACGTGTACGATTTTCGCACAAAAATAAATATTTTCCTTCTTTTTTAAGTGCTAAAATTCGTTTAAAGCGTTGCAAAATATCAATGTGTATAATCATATTAAATTTTTATTTAATAAGTTTGTCAGTTATGTCTTTCAAATTTAGAAAGTAATACTTCGCCATCACTACAGTTTCATTTCGACAAGTGGTTTAGTTAAACTTATAATGGTTACAAAAAAAAATAAAAAAAGGTAAAAATTGTGATTTTGAAAGCTTACTTTACAATAAACGCGCAACGAAAATAAGTTGCAACTTTATAAAAATTGTATCTATTGTGTTGTTTACGTATTCACAAGAATTATACAATAAATAAAATAATGATTTTGATGCTTCCTTAAATTAAGTGAGTTACTAAATTTCTTTTAAAAATAATTATTAGTTAAAGAAAGAAAATTACCACCTACGTCTAGCCCGGAGTTGCAGTAACGTAAGGAATAAGTAAGGATGATGGTTCATCGCAGGAAACCTTGATTGTTTGCTGGAATTCAACACACGTTCAGCCTACGAAAATATTACTAGCTGTAACTTCTTCTTGGAGCTGTTGCCCTATTTGACTGGGCCAATAAGAATCCTAATATCATAATGTTTAATGGCTGTTATTGGCCTGCAGATAGCTACGTTGTGTCAGAAGTAGATCATCCAATCTTACCAGTTGGAAGATGCTAAGATGCTACAAAACACTTTCGCAATAAACCATCATTAGAGGTACGTCAATTTCGTGGATTCATCTGGCAGCAGCCTAGACTTGTCAGTCCTATACACCCACTGGCCACAACCGATTATCTACAGGCTTATAACCGTACAAGCAGGTAGCAAGCGATAGCATTTCGCATTTTTTCCTTATTTACTACTGGCTCGCAGTAGTCAAACGCGTTTCGTAACAGCCACCAGCAAGTCACAGACATAACAATGAAGTATACATAATTGGCGTTCAACTTGACCTGGATTGTATCTGCGAAATTTACGTGCCTCTAACCATCATCTGTAGGAATATGGGAACACCCTCTAAGTGTCGCCGACTAACTGTGTCAGGGGCGCTGGTCGGATGTGTAACCGGAACTGCAGCCTGTTTCCTCCGGGCGACATGACGAGGCTGCTGTAAATAGAGTTTGCGTCGCTCGCGAGCTCTTACATGTCTGACGTATTACATCCGAAGCCAACCCAAACCTAATAACAACGTACGTTAGGCCAACGGTTGGGAATTATTTGGAACAGTTAGCAAAACGTGTTGTTAAAACGCGTATGCAAATACACCGTAGTTCCAAACGTAGTATGCCAACTAAAATTTGTAAACCGAAAATTTTGTGAAATTAATCAGCAATGTAAACTGAACAATAAAATTAATCGGAGAAATGCCTGAACGTAATGATTATTTTAAGCTTCTAAATGGTTGTTTGAATTCTGGCATAAAGTTGGTGGTTAATATACTGTCTGATTGTGGCTTAAGGGCGCGGTTCAGATATTCCGGTGTTTTGAGGACTTTAAAACTACATTTTATGAATAACTTTGTAATCGCAGATATTTGTGAATTTTTTTATGTAAAGAATAGACTTGGTTCTAGCGGCAAATACTAACAGAACTGTAATATAAATGCGTATACCAAGAAAAAACTCGAACTGACTATAACTAATAATTTTT